>QANW01010875.1:1939870-1975784 GCA_003254865.1 Dryas drummondii | reverse complement strand
AAAATAACACTTAAAAAAAAAAAAAAAAAAAAAAAAAAAAAACCAATGTACAAAACAAAAAACACATTAAAATATATGCACCAACGTACATAGAATATTAGTTTTACGAAACTTCTTATTAAGGAGGTTGATGTGATTTTTTAAATGTAAATGAAGGTACAAGAAATGATATATAATATTGATAGCTAGTTGTGTATAGAACTCTAATTAATTATGTAGAACCACAAGTACAAGTTTATCACGTACGTTTATAATTTTCCTTTTGCAAGGGGAATCAAATCAACACAAGTTTTGCAAGAATTTCCTCAATGTTGTTATGAGAGCTTCCCCCTTCATTGATTGCCACTTCAGCTAATTCCTTCCACCTTGATGAAGCCTTTCGAATCCCCATCCCTTTTTCCTCTTCCATGACTTGCCTAATACACATAGCTATTTCTTCTTTTGTAGCAACCCCTTTCTCATCATCCACCTTGACTCTAACTCCTATTCCCCACACATTCACAACAAATTTTGCATTCATTGATTGATCAGCTTGTTGTGGCATTGCCACCATTGGTACACCCAAGCTCAAACCTTCGAGCGTCGAATTCCATCCACAATGAGTAACAAAGCATCCTACGGCCTTATGAGCCAAAACTTGCAGCTGATGGCACCAACTCACAACTAGACCTTTCTCATCAGCTGATATCATATCCTCTACAAAGTTGTTAGGGAGCTTTTCTCTTTCTGATTCTCTAACTACCCACAAGAAATGCAAGTTCATGTTCTTTAGAACCCATGCTAGCTCCTCCATTTGTTCTTTTACTAGGATTACCACGCTTCCAAGCGATACATAAACAACTGAGCCTGTTTCCTTAGAGTCTAGCCACTTGATGCAAGTCTCCACATGAGGTTTGAAGATGCTGAGACTATAGTCTATCATCATGTGATTTGATGAAATTGTTGGTCCTATTGTCTTAACTGGCCAGTCCTGGCTTCTCATCCATTTCACTACCTAATGTATATATGAAATTTAGCAACAATTAATTAATACTTGACAACATTAAAAACAAGATATATATATATATATTGTTATATATGCATCAAATGTGGCTGATTTTAGCCATGGTCATCAAGTAATTAAGAAAAAGTACACCTCAAGTAGTCATTTTAATTAGAACCATTTTACTCACCTTATCTTCCAAGTGATCAAAAGAATTGAAGAAGAGCCATTTCACTTGTCGGAAATTGGAGAATTGATTCACCATCAAGTTAAGTATAGTTGGGTACAAGGGTGAGCCAATATCATGGAGAAAAGATGGTACATCATTAGTCCCCACAGGCACTGGCAAGGACGGCATTAGTATTGTCGAGGTAGGGCCTTCTTCTAAGGGAAATTTTAATACCCCTTCATGGACGTGATGATAGATGGCGGTAAGCGCACATGATTGTGTAAAAAATGGAGCTCCATCTATGCCTTGTTGTTGTGCTACATCTAAAGCCCACGGCATGAGTGAGTCATAAACCAAGAACTTGACTACTGCTGGGTTACTACTACTTGTATTATTCTTGATGTTGGTGATGAGGTTGGCTAAAGTTTGTGTTGTTATCTTTCTGAAACGCTCAAAGAACTCGGCCACAGTTTCTGATTTTTGAACATGTTCGGAGCCATCCGAAATATGTTCCACCTTCAAATTAGAGCTAATTGCTTGTGCTTCGGGTTCTTGCAATTGCAATTTCAAGGACTTGCTAGCAGAGACGGTAGTGACTATTGTGACACTAACTCCCTTGGAGGCTAGGCGTTTGGAGAACTGAAGCATTGGGTTTATGTGACCCTGGAAAGGTTGTGGGAATACTAGGATATGAATTTTTGCAGCAGCCTCTTGTAATTGTTCCTTCTCCATTATTTTCCTTGGAAACCAACTAGATCATGGGAATTGTGAATTTGAATTTAGGAGATAATGAGCATGACTGGGAGATAGAGGATTAGAACAACTTATAACTTATGGGGGATCACGGGTGAGGGGCAAAAAAAAGTAATAAAAAACGTAATTTTTTATTTGTTTTTTAAATCTATGTCATTCATTAGATCTAGGCCAAAATTTTACGACCGCATTCATCTTTCTGTATTTTATGTGCAACAGAGCCAGCCCTCTAAATAACATTAAATAATTATAACTATCCAATATGAAATTCAGGCATGGATGCACGTTGTGGGCTAGCCGGCTAGTCTAGTCCTAATATATTAAATGACCAAAATAGGTTGGCAAACGAGAGAGAGAGAGAGGCGCCTCCGCCGCATGCGGAAGGAAAGAAAATAAAAAGGAATAAAGTGGTTGCTGCCTTGCTGGGAGCATGTGTGGAAGGGCCACATGGCAGCTGCAGATTGGAGAGAAAGTTGATTAATCAACTCAAGTGGAAGCTGCATCTGTTCAATTTTATTATATACCCAGCCAATAATTAAATAAATTCCTCACTTTGCCGACTATTCCTCGTTATATATTTTTTAATATTTTTATATATTCTCTTATAAATTAAAATCTATAAATTAATTATTTTAAGAGAGAATTAGAGTACAGTTTATTTTATAAGTATTTTTTTGACTAAAACCGATAGTGATTTAGAATTTTTAATTAACTTCTTTTATTTTTTTTTTCTTTAACGGCTTTATATTAGATTTTAACATCCAAAATCTCGGAATTAAAACCTAACATAAAATCATAAAAAAATAAAAATAAAAAAACTTAATTGAAATCAAACCATTGAAAATGTCTCAATGATATCTTTAAAATGAGCCCACTCACTTTTATGTCCTACTTAAAATAAACAATGATATTTCTAAAGCTAGTATAAAGCTGGTTGAAAACGCTTATAATTAACTTCAAATTAAGTATGCCTAGCTCAATAGAAGTACTCTTATAGTCTTATATATTAATTATAATTTCTAGTACAGGCTAACTTACAGTTAACCTCATCAAATTAAGCAAAATTGTTTTCATTTTACATGTATTATTACACGAATAATTAGCATGCAAAAAAAATGATGTATATTATTTTTGTTCTACGTAAATGTAGATGTAGATTGTAACTGATGGTGAGTTGTAATAGTCAAACAATAACAATCGAGTTATAAAAAAGCGTTTAAATATTTTGAGTTGAGTGTGTACGTAAAAACTTTTAAAGTGAATGCTCGACACAACTACTTTAAAAGTGAATGGTCAACGGAACAACTTAAAACGTAAACGTTCAATGCAAAAACTTAAAAATAGGCCAAATTTTGGTTTTTGTTCCTATAGTTTGGGCCAATTTTCACTATAGTAGCTTCAATTGTGCCAGTTTTTTTTCACCATCGAATCCATTCATACAACATATGGATTCCAAGAAATTACGAAACTCATCTTGAAAGTGAAGTCACGACGAGCCGAGTAGAATCGACCACCTCCACTTGTACCCCTTTTCCTAAGCTACGTTCCATTACTTAGGAAGTGGACCGGTATTTGGGGGATTGTAATTAAACTAGAACGGGGGGCAAGAAAAGAGGAAACAAACAAACAGAACCAAGAGAGGCACCTGTGGTACTGGTATGGGACACTCACTTCTGGATCTTAATTTCTTAAACTAACATATGGTAGGCTACTATTCCAACTAAATGAACTCAAAATAGAAAAACATAACCCATCCCGAGTTCAAGTAACGTGGATGGGTGGGGTAAGGCTAGATATCCTAAGTTGGGAAGAAAAAGAAAAACATATGTTAACACTCGTACTCGCTCGCGCATAAATTGATGTCGACAAGTGGTAATGACATAGACAAATTTGTTGTACAGTGTACTCAGCTCACTGAAAAACCTTCCTCCCTTCACATAACCAGAGTTTATACCATCAATCTGCTTTATCAATTGGAATAACACCTACCATCCATGGTTTCTTGGTCGTATAATCTGCAAATTCTCATTATTCTCAATCTTCTTTTTTATTTCTTTTCTCATTATTCTTCTTCTTATTGGCTGATTCTCAGGCTTCTAGTTGAGAGATCACGCTGACAAACACCTGGTAGCCTTGGCACATATCAGAGAAAAGACAGTACTCATTCTTGGCATGGTATGTGGCCATCAACCCTGCACATATGTAAGAGCAATGAATCAGAACCTTGTCTATTATGCATTATTCTACCTTGACTAAGATATAATTAACCTATGAACTCGAAGCAACAATGAACTATTATGCATAAATATCAAGATAAGTATTCCCCTTTTTACTTTCAAAGGTCGAGAGGGGAATACCCTTTTACAAGAATAATCAGCTGACTTAGCTTTCATGTCCAGAAGTTTCATTCACACTTATATAAACCTCATACCCCATTTGTATGCTTGCATCTTAAAATAATTACCATCACAACATTCACATATAAGTAAATACAATCTTTGATGACAATATCATTAGGGTTGTTTTAAGTCCTCTCAAGTTTTTACAAGTTTGATGAGCTAAAACGAAAAATGCCAAAATAATTAATCATACCGTAGCCAGCAGTTTGAACATCAAATCCTTCGTCCTACCACACAATAAAGTCAGATATAATTATGAGAATGAGTATTCGAGGAAAAATGGAAGACAAGGAAAAAGAAAAAAAAAATGCCTTAGAAGAAAGAAAAAAAAAGAGTAATTTTTACCTGTAGTTCTCGAATGAGAGGCAAACTTCCAGTAATTGAGTAAGGCTTTACATGCCCAACAACCTCTTCAGTAGCTTTACATAATACATGAAAGCCACGGGAGTTCAGATCACAGGCAACTCCGGACATTGCCTCATCAAAACTTAATGTAAGGCTGTAAAGATTAGGGAAAAAAAATAATTAAAATGCCCAACAACCTCTCCAATAGCTTTACAACATGAAAGCCGATGAGATCAAAAGCAACTCCAGGCATTTGCTTAAATAAGGCTGTAGAGATAAATTAAACATGCCCAAAAAGTTCTTTCCCTTATGTTTTTGTTGTATTTTTTTTTTTTAAAGAAATAGAGACATCCTATGGAAGCTATTTGAAATGCAGAGCAGCCAAAAGATCATCTAAGGGCTGTTGATATGGACAAGAGTATTGAAGAGACAGCGAAAACATAGGGAAGGGTTTATGGCATGTGGTTGACTAATGTTAAAATTAAGAATGCTTGCATGATTAAATAGTTACATGTTGGATAAAAGAATATCTGAATGATACAATAAAAGCTCAGATTTACATAATCACCAAAAGAACAAGCTAATATTTACATTAAAATATATCGTTATCTGATACTTGCAGTAAGGTACCTGAAGACTTGTTTGATTGGCATAACTAAGTTCATCATGTCATTATCTTTATTTTGTGTGTGTGTGTGTGTGCGTGAGAGAGAGAGAGAGAGAGAGAGAGAGAGAGAGAGAGAGAGAGAGCACCTTCCCCTTAAGTTTTCATCTGGTAGGACATACTTTGAAACTGGACCTCGTGACTCTAGCTTTGTTATGTTTTCATTAATGTCATCTACATATTCTTGAAGCTTTTTCATCACATCCTTAACGCTGTAACACATTAATAGTGTAATGCTAATAAAAAAATGGAGCCCAGATAAAATCTTTAGAATAAACATATAAGAGATGGAACTTTTCCCCAATGAAGCAGGTTGCTTACTTGTAGAAGGGAGTTAACCTGCAAACAACACAAAAAGATTAAGAGAAAGTCTCTGTGAATATCACTTCTCCTTAAAGGCCCCCAAACAAAAGTCATTGAGAAGATTATAAACCTGACATCTCCTGAAATTGTACACTCAGCTGGAATTTGATTTACTCCACCACCTGGATCTGTAAATCAAAAGAAAAGAGGGGTCATGAAACACAAAAGCATTTTTTCACCATGAGCTTGAAGCCTTGAAACTTACAACTCCATTGAGTTGGTTTCATGGTTGACGGTGTTGCAAATCCATACACCTCTTCCTTGGGATGCGGAGGAAAATCTCTATAGAACCGCGATTGGATCTCTTTCAGTGCTTCCATAGCTAGCTCCAAGGGATTTATAGCCTACATATATTCAACATGTGCCTCAGAAGATAAATAAGTAGAAACAGAATGTAATTTCAGTTCAGATTCTTATATTATACAAAGGCTCAATCATCCAGTAGGTACAAATTCAAGTTCTGACTCATTCACTCTTAACAACTTTATTCTGACACAACATAGGAGCCATTTGTTGCAGTTTTATAGGCAAAAAAAATTACATTTCTTTTAAACCATAATAACTTTTTACTGTGTTTGGCTGCAATAAAAAGTGATAGTTAACCATTTTAAAGCGATCTAAGAAAAAATCTACACTTTGCTTCTTTTTTCTAGAATCTGATTTTTTTTTTTTTTTTTCCTGGGAAATTTGACATGGCTATGACAAAATGGAACCATAAGTTCATATAAAACTCATATCAGCTCAAAACTGTCCTTACATAATAATTGGGGAATAGCTACAGTCTACAAAAATCCTATATTGCACTTTATTGAGAGGCATATGTTCTATTATATTAAACACCATAATGCCCATCTCTTATTACCTCATCCCCACGTGGGTTTGGTGTTCTTGCTCCTCATATGGTGAACAGAAGGATGAACCCCACAACAGGTAAAATAACATCAACATTTTGTATTATAATGACCCCCACCCCAACATGGTAGTGATCCAACTAAGGATTTTGATTCCAAGGGAGAAACTATGATCATGGTAGCTGCAATAGCTGCAATGAAGTAGCTGGAATATACATCTAAGCCAATAGTAAAAAAAAGATGAGCCCAAACAACAAATCCAATAACACCTGTATTGATCATCGCATAAACCATGCCCAAGATACCCTATGACAATGTGGCACCTCCCAAGGAAAATGGCCTAATTCTTCTTTTATTTTGGTTTCGGGTTTCTTAATTTCTTTTTTTCAGGGGCCCAAAATGCTAAATGGTAGGACTAGGGAGACCAAGCCAAACTTCTTATGGACCTGAACCCAAAAAATTATCAGCCTAGTGAGAGATTTAAGATTCCACAAGTAACTCAGTGAGTGCTTTGTAAGAAGGGATTCGCTTGCAAGAAAAAAATGAAATAAAAATTATTGTGGAGGCGGTCAAGAATATTATGTCAAAAAGGACCAGCAACAATGATGGAGTTTTAGGAATAGGAGATAATCAGAGAGTCAATTGATTACAAGGTAGACAATGATACAAAGCCAGCATGTTCAACTTGAACCAACCTAGTCCAGTTAACACTCCCTGCAGCTCCAGTCATTGGGATTTGCAGCTCCTGAGATATAAGTATCTCATATTGCTCCATGTTTTATTGAGGGCATATATATCATGCCTTCTCTTAATACCTCAGCCACGTCCATTTGATGTTATGTTCACTATAGTAGCACTTTCAAATTTTACTAACCAAGTTCAAGTTGAACTGATTTTACTAACCAATTTGATACCTCAGCCATTCCAGATGTCCCCATTTTCCTTACCACTCTAGTTTATTTATTTAATTTTTTATTTAATTACAAGGTAGACAATGATACAAAGCCAGCATGTTCAACTTGAACCAACCTAGTCCAGTTAACACTCCCTGCAGCTCCAGTCATTGGGATTTGCAGCTCCTGAGATATAAGTATCTCATATTGCTCCATGTTTTATTGAGGGCATATATATCATGCCTTCTCTTAATACCTCAGCCACGTCCATTTGATGTTATGTTCACTATAGTAGCACTTTCAAATTTTACTAACCAAGTTCAAGTTGAACTGATTTTACTAACCAATTTGATACCTCAGCCATTCCAGATGTCCCCATTTTCCTTACCACTCTAGTTTATTTATTTAATTTTTTATTTAATTACAAGGTAGACAATGATACAAAGCCAGCATGTTCAACTTGAACCAACCTAGTCCAGTTAACACTCCCTGCAGCTCCAGTCATTGGGATTTGCAGCTCCTGAGATATAAGTATCTCATATTGCTCCATGTTTTATTGAGGGCATATATATCATGCCTTCTCTTAATACCTCAGCCACGTCCATTTGATGTTATGTTCACTATAGTAGCACTTTCAAATTTTACTAACCAAGTTCAAGTTGAACTGATTTTACTAACCAATTTGATACCTCAGCCATTCCAGATGTCCCCATTTTCCTTACCACTCTAGTTTATTTATTTAATTTTTTTTTTTCAAGTTTAACCAAAGAAAGGCATTTCTCTCCATTTGATATCTTTTGCTTTGCCCTCACCCTCTCAGAGCCTTGGTGAGTGGAAAGAGAAAAAAAAAGAAAAAGAAACTGAACTAGAAGTCTATTAAGTTTCAAAATTTCATTGCAAAAGATGTAAGTTATAACTAGAAATTTCCTCCAGAGAAACTGTGTACTGTGTACTGAGTACTGACAAGTCACTAAATGACCTATGCAATGTAGTGGTATACCTTGTGTGCTAAACCACTGTGAAAAAGTTTCCCAGTCACATGAAGCTTCCAAGGTATCATACCTCCAGTACCAATGCAAGGTTGCTTATCTGCTGTGTCAATCCAAAACCTGAGTTGAAGACCCCAAATCATACACATGAATCAGAGTGATGTTTCTTAGCTGTCCTTTTGTTTTTTAAGAAATGCAAATTACTTACAGAGGACCTTCCTTTAGCTTACTGAGTAGTCCATCCTTTACGAGTGCATCCACACCAACTCCTGAAATGGCAGAATTCTCTTCATTTGCAATCAAGACTACCACCACAGTTGACTTCAATTTTGGCTTTGTCTCCCCCAGCCTTCTCATGAGCTCAGTTACAAGTGCAACGTGCCCCAAGCAATCAGTGGTTCCACGACCACGAAGTTTATCCCCATTGATGCTCAATGAAAATGGATCAAATTCCTGCAATCACAATAACATATGCACAATGAATCATCATTACCTACCAAAATGACAAAAAAAAAAAAAAATCATTATTGCATTTTAACTGCAGTCCACTAGTGATCCATCGTTCTATACACAATGTGAACTACAAAATCAAGCTCCTGTAATGAAAATCTAAACCATCATTGGATATGGAACAATCAGAGAAATTCAAAACCTTGGCTTTGAAGGGAAAATAAATTAATAAGCCACAGTCATGTTGATTTTATGGTTGGCTTCAAATTCAAATAATGTAAATCTGAAGGACTTAACAAAAGCAAAGAAGAAAACAACCCCTAGATATAAAAGAAATCATAAAAAAGCAGGTTAAACTTTACAAATAATTTTAGATATGTTGCTGTTAAATAGGAAATATGACAACAGCTGCTCACAATTGAGATCAACGCTAGACAAGGTGTTGGAAAAATACCAAGGAAGAGTAAGCTAGTAGAAACCCAGATCATAGTTGTTAACAATACGAATAAAGGAAATCATATACAGACAAAATAAGAATCCAGACATTAATTTAGGCCAAAGAAGAATAAATGAGATTCATAAGAAGTAGGGGTGTGTGTTTCTCAGTTCAAAACCCATGAATTTCTCAAAACTCAATCCAATCTACTGTTGGTGGGTTAGTAAAAATTTTCAATCCACTCCAATTCGGCCTTGGATTGGGTGATCCTTTTAATACAAAGGGAAACACAATTCAAACATCAATCTAAAGGCAATAAATTATCAAATTATAGTACCAAACTGCTCATCACATCAAAACAACCAACAATTTAAAAAAATAACAAAACACCAAATTGTCACTTCAGAGTATTAAATTTCTCATCTCATTACACCCCCAGCCACAAAAAGGTAAAAAAAATATCGAAATTATCCTTCCACCAATAAATTCCTACCATGTGGCATTGCAAATATAATAAAAATAAATAAATAAATAAAACCAGATGTTTCCGATTGGGCGGATTTCTGCGGGGAAAAAACCTGTCAACCAAACTAACTAGTTCAGTTTTCAAACTTACAAATCCAATCCAATATACCAATATTGGTCAACTCGGATTAGATTGGTCAGCTTGGATGAACTAAATTGGATTTTGACAGCCCTAATAAAAAGAACTCAGTAGTTAAAATATACTAAAGTAAGAATGACATGGGTAATCACAAATGCAGGAAAACTGCAGTTCTTCAGTCACAAAGCATGAAGCAAAACACATGAATTTTGGGAAAATCCCAGATAGAATCTATATTGATCTTCAAAAGGTCAAACTTTAACGTGAAAATTATCAAATCAAAACATAATACTGTCAAAATCAACAAAAAGAATCAAAATTCAGTAAATTTTGATTTGAATTAAGCTAACATTAAACAGATAACCTCAAAACGATCAGCGCAATCAACTTGAAAAAAATAATAGTTAAACCGAGGCTATTAACATACAGAGATATCCATACCGGAAATGCCAAAACAATCAACATACAGCGATATCCAACCAAAACACATACTGAGTTGAATAACTATTAAGCCGAAAAAATAAAAAATGAAAGGCAACCCCAGAAAGATAAAACTGTCAATCTGTCATA
Source organism: Dryas drummondii (assembly GCA_003254865.1). Taxonomy (NCBI): domain Eukaryota; kingdom Viridiplantae; phylum Streptophyta; class Magnoliopsida; order Rosales; family Rosaceae; genus Dryas; species Dryas drummondii. Next base: position 1,965,316 of record QANW01010875.1, on the reverse strand, counting down.
CTCAAATGTTGTCGAGCCAATTCAAGCCAAACCCAGATAACAAAAACAGAGCAAAAGCCAAAGATTAAATTCAAGAAACAAACCCAGTCATTAGGATTTGCAGTGACCACGTCCATGTGACAGCCCACGAAGGAGAGGATCTTCCCAGGCACAGTTCCTGGGTATTCCACAATAACATTGCCTCTGCCAGGGAAGTAGGTGACATGGTTGACCACCAAGGGTCCACCGCCTGTGGTGGTGCTATAGGGCAGGAGGGAATCAAGCACGTGCTTGACCACTCGGTCCTCTTGAGGGATCAGTTCAGGTGGGTTGTTTTGGAGGTACTTGGACTCACCAATAAGCTTGGAGAGAAGGGTTATGAAGGAGTCCTTGTTCAGGTCACCTATTTTTTCCTTGAAGTCGGTAGAGGAAGCCATGGTTGTGGAATGAGAATATTCTCTTGTAGGTTTTTGGGGCTTTCGCTTGGTCGTGAAGTAGAGGAACGGTTGAAAGGGTGGAGGTGGAGTGTGGCTGACGAATTGGAATGGGCACTGCGAAACGAGAAAAAGTATGGGTTCAGAGCATTTTAGTACTTCAAAATATAGATTATTTTAAAAAGTGAGATTCCAATGTCTCCTACTGTCGTACCTTCACTAGCCCATCTGTCTGAAGGGTTAAGGCCTTCTACTAATAGGCCTCACCAAAAAGCCCACCCGAAGTTCGCATGATCCATTAGGCCCGAAGCTTGATTTGGCCCGAAATTTGGGTCAGCTTGACTCCGCCAGAAAGTCTCTTGAGTTGGGCTGGGCCATTCCCTTAAAGCTCATAAGCTACATGAAGCTCGCCCATTTTAGGCCCGCCTAAAGCCCGACCCAAAATCCAATTTGAAAATCATAACATATTTAATAGGTTTTTCGTTTGTTTACTCAAATAAATTATTAATATTCTTATTAAGTTATTATATAATACTATAATATTAGTAAATAGTAATAGTGTAAACTATGTAATATCATAAATAATAAAATAATAAAATAATAAACTTTTAAAATTATATACAACATTACAATTATAATAAAACATAAATGTATATGTGTATATACAACTTTTATAATACAACTATAATTAAAGTTATTAAACCATGATCGTCAATTCATTAAATCAACGATCTGAACCGTTCATTTTTTATTTTCATAATAAAAAATCATACTTACAAAAAACTGGCTAAATCGGAATTCATCTACCCATTCGATTATCATTAGAAAAACCATGATCGTTCATTAATTTGACCACCGTTACGTCACTTTTGCATTTTCGATTAAGCTAATTTTTTGCAAAAATTCTCTTTGAGTGGGGAACTAAAACTTGAACGATTCAGATCATTGAAAACACGATCAATATGTGAGCTTCTACATATAAATACACGTGAAAAGTATAATTCTAATAATTTTCCCGTTAAAACCTTGTTGTTTCCATAATTATGAAGACCACAACGTGATTTCAATAATCTGACCCGTTCATTTTCTATGTTCATAGTTAAAGATCATTCGTACAAAAAATCAGCTAAATCGAAATTCATCTACCCATTCGATTATTATTAGAAAAATCATGATCGTTCATTAATTCGACCACCATTATGTCACTTTTACATCTCTGATTGTAATAATTTTTTGCACGAATTATCTTTAAGTGAGGAATTAAAATTTGAACAGTTCGGATCGTTGATAACACAATTGCATCGTTTGTTTATAAAAATATGTAATAAAATATATAATAAAACATATGTACATTTATATTTTATTATAGTTGTAATGTTGTATATAATTTTAAAAGTTTATTATTTATGTTATTACACTATTACTAACATAATAGTATTATATAATAACTTAATAAGCATATTAATAATTTATTGAAGTAAACAAACGAAAGAGCTATTAAATATGTTATAATTCACAAACTTAACAAATAAACTAGTCAGCTTAGTTGGTTGAGAAGCTTATTATGTGAGGTCTCATGTTCAAATCACAACATAGCCAAAATCCTACATTTTTTTTTAAGATACATATGTGTCTAAACAGGCTTTGGGCCTATTTTGGGCTGCCCGTTAGGGCCTAACCCGACCCGACCCTCCAAGCTCGCAAGCCAAAGCCCGATGGGCGGGCCTTGGGCTTGTGTATTAAAGCCCAAGCCCGACCTGAAAGCCCTATTGGGCTTTTATAATTTAAGCTCGACCCGGCCCGAACTCGAAAAATTTGGGCTGGGCGGCCTATTGCTGACCCCTATCTACTATCATGGAGATTTTTGCTAATTACAAAAAAATTGGTAGTGAGCATCACTATTATGGTGGATAAGTAACACGTATCACAAAAAGATAGTCAGATTACATATGTCATCTATTCACCAGGATGGTAATGCTCATAATGGTGAGCAAGAATGAATCTCTACAATGAAACACATTTTGTGTGACCAAAAACTCATTTTGGGTCTCAAATAGTGCTGAGATTCATTTTGATCTCCAATGGTGCTTTGAGTCTCAGTATTTGATACTTGGGTGCTATTTTTTATCATCTTTTAGACTAATACCTTAATACTTTTAGATTTTTAACTGAGATCCAAAAATATTATTAAGATGTTTTGAATTTAAAAAATGTCTAATATTATATGAAAACTATAGATATTTAAATCTTAATATTATCCTAATATTATCCAAGTTTTATATTATTATAATATTATAGTATTATATTATCCTAATATTATCATATTATGCTAAAATTAATTGTGAGATTTAAATATATAAATCTAATAAAAATGCATCTGCCCACAAAATAGAAAAGAATCAAACAAGGAAAAAAGTCTAATTGTATTAATCGATCAATGGTTTATCAGCGTTTATGTTAGAGTTTAGCTCTAGGATTTTGGGCTAAACCCTAACATAACGCCTTCACCAAGCTCATTCTATACCCTATGAGGGGATGAGGTGAAAAGATAAAGATTTACCTTCAAAATTCGGAGAAGGAAGCAGTATTGTTGAGCGATTGGCAACATGAACCATTTATATATGCAACATATCTGATACGTCTTGCCGAGTCAGGCATGAAGTCCTCATCCAAATCATCCATTGTCATCCATTTTGTATGATGGTGGAGGTGAAGCCTGTACCTTTGTCTTCCTAAATGATGAAGCCGTGTTCTTTGTCTTCCTAGATGATGAAGTCATCGTTGCTCCTTATATATTTGAGTGGTGTGGTTACATAGTGATGAAAGCTTGGTATTTATAAAGGAAATTTTATGGCATCTTATAAGAATATGTTCATCGGATACCAATAACAGTGGATCACATTAAAGATAGAAAATTTAAATTTCATAAATTCAAAGGCAAACTTGCAAGTACAAAAGTAGAAAGCAAACATAAAGCAACACACTTAACAGCGACAATGTATGAAACACACTAAAGATAAACATAACATACGAAAATACAAACTCAACCACGTGATGCATGTGGTTCGTTCCCTTCTCGGATCCAGATGTGCTCAATCAAATCGGTTTTTAAAGATTTATTGATATGGCGGTTACTAGACCAAATTCCAACGAGCATTCAAATCAGATAATGATAGTGGCGGCTCGCCGGGCAGACATGGTTGTACACCTTCGTATTCTTGTTCTGCCATTCAGGGTGTACATCCTCCACGATTATATTGTGATATTATGCACGCCTTTATGATATACTCGAGGTCAATCGGTTCCTAATAATGAGCATGTCGTTTTATTATCTGCCACCAGGCTTTTAGAATCTCTAACTCCCTTTCCATATTCTTCCAGTAGCCCTCTTGTCTAAGTGTAAACAACTTGTGTTCATCTAAAACAGGATTGTGCAATGAAGTAATAAAAATTGCCCATTGAGAGTAGATCTCGTCTACAAGATAGTATGAGAGTGTGTAGTGTGTCCCATTCAATATGAATCTTATACTGTGATTACAGTCAGAAATCTCATAATCAAAGAGATATGAACAGTCTAGCCCGATGATGTCATTATTCGATCCAGGAAATTCAAAATTTGCATGCCATATTTACGTGTCGTACGAGACAACTGCTTTAAGGATAACATTTGGGACACGATAATCAGCTTGCTCGGCCATTGGGCAATTTTGCCACACCCAATGCATGCAATCTAAGCTACCAAGCATACCTAGAAATCCTCTTCAGCTTCCTTTTCACAAAAGTTTTCTCATATCAGTTGCAGTAGGCGCATAAAGATACTCTGGCCCGTAGATATCTGTGATGGCTCTCACAAAATTCTTGAATGATTGTTGTATGATGGTTTGGCTAATGGTCAGTGCCTCCAAGACTAGATCAAATGGAATGTCATATGCCAGCACCCTCAGGGTCGCAGTCATCTTTTGATGAGGTGTGCAGCCCATTATATTGATGGCATCGGGTCTTGGACGAAAATACTCATTATGGAGGAAAACAGCTTTGAGAATCCTATTGAATAGCGGTTGGTGCATGCGGTATCACTTGTGGAAACTCACGGTGTCCTCAATTGGCACGAGAATGAAGTAGCTCTCCATGAGACATTTGTGGGCGACTTCCTTTTTTCCGATATGTGTAACATCGATTTGAAGATGTACCACCATGCCTTGGACGTTCGGCGACTATGGTATGACCCATGGACATGATCAAATGCCCCACCATCTCCTTCCCTTCCTTTTTCCTATTGTAACTACTATCAAAGTCCAACTCCGAGGAAAAGGAGGAATACAAGTACAAATGATTCATCTTTGTGTTTTTGAAATGAGATATTATTCTAAAAATAGAGTGAATGTAACATGGTAAATATAGTAGTATTTATAAAGAAGCCACATGCTTTTGAGTTAAGGATTGAATGGTCCATATTCATTTTCTTTATGATTGAGTAGTCTTGTACTACAATAGTAGGTCTGCCATGTAGTAACGATAACATGCATTAGTCACTAGTCATATCAACCGTTGTATGAATAAATGCTCATGCATTAGACTTCTCGCAATAATGGTAGGAATATATCCAATGCTAGATGGGAAACACTAATTAACAAGATTAATTAACAAATATATATATATATATTAATTAACAAGATTAACATAAAAAATACAATTAAACGGAAATGCATACTTGAAATACTTAAAATACAAACATACTTCAATTAAAAGAAAGTACTTCAAATACAAACCTAGTTTAATATAAGAAAAAATCCAAATATAAATCAAAGTTGAATTCTAATTGTTAGGCAGGTATCCTTGATTTGACTGATTGAGGTTGGAAATATTTGGGTGGTATCCAAACGAAGTGTACTCTGAACTTTGGCTAGCGCACATCTGCCTCCTTACTACAACTTCAACTTGTTTTTCCTTCCCAATAAGCCCGTTGCATGTCATTTATCATGGAGAGGTCTTGGCCCATTATATTTTGTTCCTCCCATTCTAGCTGTCTCTTGGTCATCCACATTTCTCTTCTTTTATTGCATCACTTTCTTTCTTTGCATTATCTCTTACCTCCCTCTTTTGTAAGAAAATCCTATAATTTTCATTGAAATCATCAATTGTCAACCATATGAACTTGGACAGGTTCAACTGCCTTGGACCGTTTTGAATGGTTTGTTACTTGTGGCCTTGGCCGCGAGAGACCTATTGGTTGAAATGGTGGTGGGTCGTTGTCTTCTTCAGTAAGTGCCATTTGGGTTTTTTTTTCCTGATTTTTGTTGAAATTGGATTCGGGGTTATACATTTTGGGTCGTGCGTTATTAAACTATGCAAAGGTTGAAACTATTTTTTTTTTTTTTTTAAATGTTCAAACTAGGATTTGTGGTTCTGCATTTGGGATTGTTAAAAGGTTTGGTTTTTGGGCATTTTTCGGCTCTGCATTTGGGTTTTGCATCTCATACATTTTGGTACGATTGTAACTTACTGAGATTAATTGGCATTGACCTTTAAGCTTCTTCTTTGATCTTGACAATTATGTTGTGTTGTTGATTGAAAAGAAGGAACAAGAAGGTGATCAATCACAGGTTCTTTGAGCGGCTCTTTAGGTATAGAATATTATCTTATTGCTCTACTGTTTTAATTGCCTCTGCATCTGAAATTTTCTATTTTTGTTTTTTGATTTGATGTCCCTTCTCAAAAGATGAACTTAACTAATTGGATATATTCTTGAGATGGACAGAGTGTTTATACTGTAGAGATTTTCAGATGTTAGGATCATGAACTTTGTGGATCATGCTTGTGAGGTGTGGTTTTGGGTAGATTGCAGAAGTGGAAAATATTGGATCACAGGGGTAATCCTTGTTTTTATTGAAAATAAGATGTTTGCATATGTTGCTTTTCTGAAATTCATGGGGCTCGAAATGCTTTTTCTGCAAGGTATGAATCCGTACCTCTTTTAAATCCTAGTGAGTGGTGATAAGACTTTTGCATGCTGAATATTGAATTTCAAACTAAGAAAATAAGGCTGATATCTTTTGAGGTATCATTTCTTTTAGAAGTATATGGAGATTGTTCTATTGAATGCACTCCACCCCTTAAATTAGTTTCTGGTTTGGGTTCATTGGGATTTTCACATTGTTTTGATAATTTCTAACAGCTCAAGACATGGATCAGAACAAGCTCACATTGTTTTAAGCTGAGGCGGTTGTCCTACTTTTGCTCACATGGATCAGAACCTACAATTTGTTGGCAGATATTGCTCCTAAGAACATTAGTAAATTATTGATTCCATTTCCAATGTCCATGATTGCTCATTTCCTTGTTGGGGCTTACTTTGAAATTGCATAAAATTATAGATTAATATTGATGAGCATTATATGTTTATACTGTTTATGGACTAAATTTTCACTAGAGTGAAACATAATAGTCTTTTTTACATTTTATCTTCTACTTTTAAATCACTTTTCACATTTTCTATTTCAAAAATTGAAGAAAATAGCTGCGTTGGAACGTTAAGCTACTTCCATAGTTTAATAATTGTTCAATGTATATGGTAGCTACTGAAACTAGGAAAAAAATATCAGTTCATGAAGTTGAGCTTTTCCTCCTCCAGTTAAGAAAAGTAAAAAAATATTTATGTATATGATTTCTTGATATAATAGTATATACCTAGTTTTCGCACAACGAGATCACTCCTAAAATGCCACTTGTTTCTGCTGGTACCAAAGGACTAAATCTCATTTTAAAATATATACATATAACGTATAATTGACAAAAGATTTTCTTGAGTGTTTATTCCTCTAATTTTTAGTTGATCAAATTTTCTTTGTTTTTTTCTAGCAAATAGGCAGTCAATTGCAAGGTCGAAGGAAATAGCTAGGCCTCACCAAAAAGTCCAAGGCTCGAAGCCCACCCGAAGCCCACTTGGCCCATTAGGCCTGAAACCCGATTTGGCTCGAAATTTGGGCAGGCCCGAAAGTTTCTTGGGTTAGGTTTGGGCCATCCCCTTAAAGCCCATGGGCCGCCCGAAGTTCGGCCCGTTTAGGCCCGCTCAAAGCCCGACCCAAAGTCCAATTTGGGAATTATAACATATTTAATAGGTTTTTCATTTGTTTTACTCTAATAAATTATTAATATGCTTATTAAGTTATTATATAATACTATAATGTTAGTAAATAGTAATAGTGTAAACTATGTAATACCATAAATAATAAAGTAATAAACTTTTAAAATTATATACAACATTACAACTATAATAAAACATAAATATATATATGTATATACAACTTTTATTATACAACTATAATTAAAGTTATTAAACTACAATCGTCAATTCATTAATTCAATGATCTGAATCGTTCATTTTCTATTTTCATATTCAAAGATCATCCTTACAAAAAATCGGCTAAATTATAATTCATTTACCTATTCGATTATCATTAGAAAAACTACGATCGTTTATTAATTCGACCACCATTATGTCACTTTTACATCTCCGATTAAGCTAATTTTTTGCAAGAATTCTTTTTAAGTGGGAAACTAAAACTTGAACGGTTTGGATTGTTGAAAACACGATCGATATGTGAGCTTTTACATATAAATACATTTGAAGAGTATAATTTTAATAACTTTCCAGTTGAAACCTTGTTGTTTTTTATAATTATGAAGACCACAACGTGATTTCAACAATCTGACCCGTTCATTTTCTATTTTTTTGAAAATATATATATGTGTCTAAATAGACTTTGGGCCCATTTTGGGCCGCCCGTTCGGGTCTAGCACGGCCCAGCCCTCCAAGCCCGTAAGCCAAAGCCCGATGGGCGGGCCTTGGGCTTGTGTATTAATGCTTAAGCCCGACCTGGCCCGAAAGCCCTATTGAGCTTCTATAATTCAAGTCCGAGCCTGGCCCGAACTCGAAAAATATGGGCCGAGCTAGCCCGGCCCAGCCCATTGCCGACCCCTAGAAAAAACAAATTTGGTGAGACTTCATTTCCATATCTAATGGTATGTTACATATCAATGAGTATATAAATGAGTACTTCTGTGAAGCTATCACTTAATTATTACTTTTCAATGTGTCTACTTATGTTGCTTATGTTTGTTTTCAAGATTGGCATGGTGAAAGATAGCAAATCTGGTGCACGTAGCGCTGCTAGTTCTTCCTTGTGGCTCTTGGTTGTTTACTTTTACCCTTGCATCTACCCACATTCTGCATTCCATTTAATTAGCCACCTTATTTATTTCTTTATTTTTATTGTCATAATATATAGACATGGCAGAAATATGCTAAGGCCATAATTATGAGGCTTATTAGTTACAACAATGCTACACTTATCACATTTGTATACCACAATTTCATACCATCTTACATGACATTCATACATTGGATACTAAAAATTAAAAAATCAAACATAAAAAAAAAAAAAAGGAAATACCCTTTCAGTAAAGTAATGACACATCAAGTGGGATACAAATGTGGGAAAAAAAATGTGGAACAATTAGCATTATTGTATTAGTTATTATCATTTTTATCCCTGACATTGCAACGAAATCTCAATTCACCTCATCTCGTTTCAATTGTCTCAATTTGTCACATAATAATACACATGCACCGTGTTTCAATGTGCCTTTTCAGCTCAATTATGTCATAACCTCCATTAGCATTGCTGATGTAGTGCATACATGGCAGGGCATATTGGTCATTCGACCAACCTGGACCACTCAACACCCCTCACTTTTCCACATAGACCTAAGGTGAGACTCACCCCTTTAATTTAATATAAAACTTTTTTAAAAAAATAAAAAAAAACAAATGGAAAAAAAAAACAATAAAAGAAAGAGGATTAATGAGATCCACGCCCACCTGATTCCCCAATAAACCCCACCGTTTTTCTTTTCTACCTCTTCTTCTTTTTCTTCTTTCTTCTTCTTTCTTTTTTATTGGTTCAGCAACTCCCCCATTAAACATCATAAAATCAACTAAAAAAACCCCAAGAAAAACATTATAAAAAAATAAATAAAAAAAATAAAAAAAACCAGTAGATTTGTACACCCCTCCTTCCCTTTGTTGTTCTTCTTCCCCAACACAAAACCTATATCAATAACTAAAAAGGAGAGAGAAAGAAAGAGTCTTATTTCAAAAATGTAGTGGCAGAGAAGACGGTGGGTGGGTTTGGGTTGTTGGTTAAAGACACTTATGGGTTTTTGGATGTTCAAAATCATACTCATTGCCAAAAGCCATAGATAAAATCAAACAAATTATCTGATTTTTCAAGATTTATTTTTCGTTTCTTTTTCTATTTCATTTTTCTCTTCCTCCACTTTCTGAGCAACCAAACCAGATTGTTACGTGCTTATAATAATTTCATTGACTGAATCATGGGTCTATTAGACTTAGTCATGAGTATGTTATCCATTTGGCTGTTTAGATAATAAACTTATCTAATAAGTTACTGTAGTACTGTAGTGGGTTGCTTGGGTTGTTTGGTTGTTGCTATTTTATTGGTTAGTTTAAGTCATGGGTTTTCAGTGTTATAAATCTTGATATGCATACAAAGGGCACAAACCTTGAGATGCCATTGCAGGTTACTTAGACAGAACAAGAACGCAGCAAAGATGTTTGATGATATGCCACAGTCAGCCGTAAGTCTTCCTCTCTCTCTGTTTCACCTTATGCACTGCCTATATGGGGTAGGAACCTTTTGCTATCGAATTGTACATTAGAGAGGGAACCTAGGCCTTAGTTTTATAGGTGAAACTCACAGACTCCTTGCCCATAAAGGATTTCCTGTAAGCATCCTTATCACCTCCTGACTTCCATGTCCTTATAGTATAGGTATTCCATGTTTAATATAACTCTCAACTCACCTTAATTAATCCGGCAATCCAAATAGGTTTCTCTCTTGTATTCTTAGTTGCTTTAGGTGTTTAAGTATGATGTAAACTCAATATGGTTCTAACATTCTCCCACTTGAGTACCACACATACTTAAAACCTTTCTATACAACAAGAATCAATTTCTTAATGTGCACAGATAGAGAAACTATTCGGAAGAATACCTATTCAAACTTTGTTTTAATCACCATATGCTCATAGGGCCATAGACATGATTTCCAACGAATTTGGTATCATCCACCTATAACCACTATAAGTAATGATAATTACACAAGGTACCAGACAGACATGAACAAAAACATATAACATATGAGCTGTAGTGTGAGTTATCTCATTTGTCATACATTGGTCATCTTTATGATCACATTGTGATCTTCCTTAGGTGATTTATGAAAATCTCTTTAAGAATAAATCTTTAAGAACAAAACTTTTGATATATATATATATATTGTAATACTCAATAGAATAGAATTCAATCTTTAATTAATTAAAATAAGATCACACCAGAAAATCCGAAACTAGAAAGATGAACTAAAACTGTCAAATAAAATCTAAACAGCTCCCACTAAACTAAGGCATCCTCGAAACTTGATAGTACTCCTATGTTATGGATATGTCTTTGAAAAACTGTATTTGGAAGAGCCTTATTTAACGGATCAGCTAACATATCTTCAGTACCAATGTGATCAATCCTTGTAATTTCTTCCCTAACTTTTTCCCTCACCAGTAGATACTTCAAGTCTATATGCATGATGCCAGTAGACCTTTTGCTGTTCTTGCAAAAGAAAACAGTTGCCTTGTTGTCACAGTACAACTGAATAGGCCTTTCTATTCTGCCAACTACCTTTAGGTCTAAAATAAAATTCCTTAGCCATATGGCATGTACTGTGGCTTCATAGCAAGCCACAAATTCTGCATACATGGTTGAAGTAGCCACTGTCGATTGCTTTACACTCTTCCAAGCTACAGCACCTCTTCCCAACATAAAAACAAAGCTTGAAGTAGACTTGGAAGTGTCTGGACACCCTCTAAAATCAGAATCTAAATAGCCAACTAATTCTAATTTCTCTGATTTCTTAAAAACTAGCATATGGTCTTTAGTCCTTTGCATGTACCTTAGAACCTTTTTGGCAACCTTCCAATGTGCAAGGCCTGGATCAGATTGATATCTGCCTAGTACACTGATAGGAAATGCCAAATCAGGTCGAGTGCAGACCTGTGCATACATGATGCTTCCCACCACAGAAGCATAAGGTTTGTCTTTCATTTCTACCCTCTCGATGTCATTCTTTGGACTATCATTTTTGCTTAATTTCTCTCCCTTTGAAATAGGAACCTCAATACCATTGCTGCCCTGCATATTGAATCTCTTTAATACTTTGTCAATGTAAGCCTTCTGTGATAAACCTAACAGTCCTTTAGCTTTATCTCGATGTATCTTAATCCCCAATACATAGGCAGCCTCACCTAGATCTTTCATCTCAAAATTATTGGACAAAAAACATTTAGTTTCTTGCAAAAGGATTTCATCACTACTAGCCAGCAGTATGTCATCCACATAAAGAACAAGGAAAATGAATTTACTCCCTCTGAATTTTAAGTCAATGCACTCATCTAACCTATTCTCAACAAAACCATGTGAAGTTATAATTTTGTCAAACTTCAAATACCATTGCCTTGAATCCTGCTTAAGTCCATAGATAGATTTTTTCAACTTACACACTAAATGCTTACTGCCATCTTCTATAAACCCCTCAGGCTATTGCATATAAATTTCTTCACTCAGTTCTCCATTAAGGAAAGCTGTTTTAACATCCATTTGATGTAAAAACAAATCAAAATGGGCTACTAGTGCCATGATAATTCTAAAGGCATCCTTAGTCAAAACTGGAGAAAAGGTTTCACTAAAGTCAATGCCTTCTTGTTGTGTAAAACCCTTAGCTACCAGCCTTGCCTTGTGTCTCTCAACATTGCCTTTAGAGTCTCTCTTGGTTTTAAACACCCACTTGCAGCCTATAGCCCTTATACCTTGTCTCGGTTCCACTAACTCCCACACTCTGTTGCTTTCCATAGATTGTAGCTCATTTTGCATGGCTTCAAGCCACTGACCAGAATTGTCACTTGCCATTGCTTGTTTAAAATTAACTGGATCCTCAAAAACAAAAGTATCTAAATCTGTCTCATTTAAGTACACGAAATCTGGCAGTGTAGTAGATCTTCTTTCTCTACTAGATCTTCTAATTTCTTGCTGGGGTAGTTCTATTTCAAGATCATTGATTTGCACATCATTTTCTTCTATCTCATTTAGATGGTCAAAAGGATTAGGTAAAGGTGAGGTAGGAACAAGTGGATAAGTTAAGGTGGGATTGAGAAAACTTGCAGCAACTTGATTGTTCACAACTGATCCATTGTCACTTTCCTTTTCAAAATTAAATTCTGTATTTATTCCTTCATCACCAGTGTCGTATTCAATGAACTTTGCCTTTCCTGTTTCAACAATCCTGTTAGTGTGGTGAGGACAGTAAAATCGAAACCTCTTTGTTCTATCTGCATAACCTATAAACCTGCAGCTAATAGTCTTTGGATCTAACTTAGCTAATTCAGGATTGTAAACCTTTGCTTCAGCCTTGCAGCCCCAAACATGTAAATGATTTAGACTTGGTTTTCTGTTATTCCATAGCTCAAAAGGTGTTTTAGGCACTGATTTACTAGGCACTCTATTTAGAATGTAATTGGCTGTTTTCACAGAATCTCCCCAGAGAAAACTAGGCAAGTCAGTGTTGCAGATCATGCTCCTAACCATGTCTTTTAAGGTTCTATTCTTTCTTTCTGCCACACCATTCTGTTGAGGTGTCCCAGGGTTGGTGTATTGTGCAACAATTAATGCCACAATCTTGCAAAAAACGAGCTAGTGGAGATGGATGTCTGCCTTGCTCATCATACCTGCCATAGTATTCTCCTCCCCTATCGGATCTTAACACTTTAATCTTTTGGTTTAGTTGATTTTCAACTTCAGTTTTAAAAACCTTGAAAAGTCATCAATAAAAGTGATGAAATATCTATGACCTTCTAGACTTTGAATTGGGAAAGGACCACAGTTATCACTATGGATGATTTCTAAAAGACCTTGGCTGCGTGTAGGAGCATGTTTCTTATTAGTGTTGGTCATTTTTCCTTTAATGCACTCAATGCATTCACCATAATCCAAAAAGTCTAAGTGAGGAAGTATCTCCTCTTTGACTAGGTGTTGCATTCTTTTTCTAGATATGTGACCTAGCCTTTTGTGCCATAAACTTGAAGAATTTTCAGACTTTAAAAAACGTTTTTGGCCTATTGTCTCAATGTTAAAGGAAACACACATGCTGCCACAACATAGCTGAAAAAGATTGTCAACTAGAAAACCATTGCCAACTAAAATTTTATTGAAAAAAAAATTGAAACCAACATAAGAGAATTTGAAAATGAAATTCTTCCTAACTAATTGAGAAACAGAAATCAAACTCCTTCTCATGGAAGGTACATAAGCAACATTTTCCAATTCTAATTGGAAACCTAAACCTAATTGAAGCCTAACACTTCCTACTGCATGGACTGGAACCTTCTTGCCATTTCCTACGAAGACATGAGCTTGATCCTTACTTGGTGTCTTCTGGCTTACGAAGTCCTGCAAGGAATTAGAGACATGGATGGAAGAACCAGTATCAATCCACCAAGAATTGAAAGGAACTGTTATGGAACTAGACTCAAAACAAACAAGCACATAATTAAATTTACCTTTAGATGCCTTTTTCTCTACCCATTTCTTGTACCTAGTGCAATTTCTTTTGAGGTGTCCAGCCTTATCACAGAAGTAACATTTAAAATCAGTGGTTTTATTAATTTTTAAAGCATTATACTTTTTAGGATGAGGATTAGCCTTAGAACTGGCAGCAGCATGATGAGGTTTAGCAGATGGGTGTTTCGGTGCATTGGTGGTCAGGTGCACAAAATTGGTTTCCTTCTCCTTCTTCATTCTAGTTTTCTCTTGAACACAAATTCTAATGAGTTCATCCATATTCCAGTTCTCCCTTTGAGCATTATAGATTATCTTTAGTTGCTCAAAAGGTGCAGAAAGTGAGTTCAAGGCTAGGTGAACTAGGAATGGGTCAGCTATGGGAATATCTAGGGCTTTCAGCTTTGTTGCAACTTCATTCATGCCTAAGAGATACACTCTGATGTCTTCCACTCCATCATGCCTTATGTTGGTAAGCTTGCTCATTAAATCCCCAGTTTCAGCCTTCTGGGGTTCCTTAAATTTTTGACTTATAGCCTCCAAATACTCCCTAGCATTCTCGGATTCAGGAATACCTCCACAAATTGCCTCTGACATAGACTTCTTCATTATCAGTAAACACATCTTGTTAGCCTTCTCCCATCTCTCGAATTTAAACCTCTGTTCAACAGTGCTGTCCTCAGTGAGTTCTAGAGGTTTATCTTCCCTTAGGGCTAAGTCATGGTCTAGGAGACCTAAAGCTATCTCTAAGTCTCTCTTCCACTTCTTAAAATTGCCACTAGTCAAGGGCTCAATGGTGTTGATAGAAGGATTCATAACTGTAATATAGAGTTCACAATACATATAAGAAAATACTTTAATCCCAAAACTTTATGCATGAATGACAACCATCTGTGGACTGAATTATCATACATGCCCTTTGATTTCCTTATACAAGTCTGGCAGTATGAACTGGTATAATGATCTGATATCTAGACCTTTCATCTGTGGACTGAAAAATCTGAATATTTACACCAGTTAATATACCATCTTGTTCCATCATGAGTTATTTTCAATTAAATTCACACTTGTGAGCAGAAAATTCAATTGACAGTCCCTCATGATGCAATCTTGTCGATTTAGTACTTTGAATTGATTAATAACAATTGTTTCATGTTTATCTGTGGACCAAACATAAACCAACTGTTTTTAATCAAAACTTGACAACCTTATGGGTCATTCTTGATTGCGGAATTTAATTATAAAGGAAGAACACATATAGACAGATACATATGTCTTATATTTATTAGTTATCAACATACTGATCATATATATTGCTGGAAACAAATAACCATATAGTTTATTCTAACAATAATATATAAAGGTCTCGAACACATGTAGAACACATACATGTTTTATAATAAACAGAATTGAAAACATAAACTGCAGCAAGTTTCTTTAGCATGCATCTATAGTAAACAAAAAACAGAAGTTTTGTGCATGCTTTCTTCACAAGGTAGACCTTAAGATGCATAGAACCTACGCTCTGATACCACATGTTATAAATCTTGATATGCATACAAATGGCACTAACCTTGAGATGCCATTGCAGGTTACTTAGACAAAACAAGAACGCAGCAAAGATGCTTGATGATATGCCACAGTTAGCCGTAAGTCTTCCTCTTTCTCTGTTTCACCTTATGCACTGCCTATATGGGGTAGGAACATTTTGCTATCGAATTGTACATTAGAGAGGGGACCTAGGCCTTAGTTTTATAGGTGAAACTCACAGACTCCTTGCCCATAAAGGATTTCCTGTAAGCATCCTTATCACCTCCTGATTTCCATGTCCTTATAGTATAGGTATTCCATGTTTAATATAACTCTCAACTCACCTTAATTAATTCGGCAATCCAAATAGGTTTCTCTCTTGTATTCTTAGTTGCTTTAGGTGTTTAAGTATGATGTAAACTCAATATGGTTCTAACATTCAGGAGTCCAGTTTTCTTGCTGTAACGTTGTTAGCTTACATCTATTTAAGATGGAGTCATGAAGTCAATAAAGGAGGAGAAGAAAATATACATTTGTTCTCTTTAACGTAGTCCTAGAGGTCAAAGGCTCCTCAATCAGCCTTATCTGAGGTCATAGGCTCCTCAATTACCCTAATCTACCCAATTATTTATTTATTTCTATTATCCAAATACCTCAAAATAGGTAAAGGAAACTTGTACGTACCAGCTTGGTATCAGAGCTTGGCAATGGACCAGCGAGTGGAGAAGATTAAGATCCCAATGGAATCATTCTTGGGCAGTCAAAAGGATATCTTGGATTAGATGGTGGAGATGTTCTTCAAACTCAATGCTCGTATAGATCAGATTGCTGGTAAATCCAATACCGAAGGTGTAGAGAATTCTGCTAACAATTTGCGTTTTCAGGAAAAGTGTTCTAATGGCAGCGGTAATTTCCAACAAATAAGCTCTTTTGTTCTTAGAACTGCGAAGTTGGACTTTCCACGTTACAGCAACAGAGAAGATCCAACTAGCTAGATGTGTAGGGCCGAGCAGTTCTTCCAACTTCACGAGACATACTCAAAGATCGAGTTTCTTTGGCATCGTTCCACCTCAAGAGCGATACACAACTATGGTATTAGTTGCTGAAACAAGAGATGGTTTTTATCTCTTGGGATGATTTCAAAGAGGGACTCTACTCCCGTTATGGTCCTAATCAGTTCGTTGATTTTTTTGGAGAACTTACCAAATTACAGTAGACTAGAACTGTACAAGAATATCAAAACCATTTTGAGAAACTACTTGCCAAAGTAGCCTCTCTACCTTAAGCACGACAAGTGAGCTACTTCTTCTGTGGGTTCAAGGAGTTAATTTGCATAGATGTGCAGGTGAATCGGCCTACCACTCTATCATTAGCCATTGGGCTCGCTCGTTTGTATGAAGCGAGAGATTTGCCTCAATCACAAGAGAACATGTCACCAAACAAGATGGCGTCACCCTTGCCATCGGTTCAAGTGAAACAACTCATTGCAACTGAGTTACAAGAGCGAAGAAGAAAAAGGTTATGTTTCAATTGTGGCGAACAATTCAAGCCGGGACATCGGTGTAAAAAGTTGTTCATGATATCACCTTGTTGGGAGGAAGAGGATGGCGACGTGGTTATGGAACAAGACATGTGTTGAAGTCGTAGCCTTGAGGACAAGGCATCATTTTGAAGGGGGAAGGAATTGTTACGTGCTTATAATAATTTCATTGACTGAGTCATGGGTCTAGCAGACTTAGTCATGAGTCTGTTATCCATTTGGCTGTTTAGATAATAAACTTATCTAATAAGTTAGCGTAGTGGGTTAGTGTAGTACTGTAGTGGGTTGCTTGGGTTGTTTGGTTGTTGCTATTTTATTGGGTAGTTTAACCCTAAGTCATGGGTTTTCAGAGTCCTGTTTTCCTACTGTAACATTGTTAGCTCACATATATTTAAGATAGAGTCATGAAGTCAATAAAGGAGGAGAAGAAAATATACATTTGTTCTCTTTAACGGAGTGCTAGAGGTCAAAGGTTCCTCAATCAGCCTTATCTAAGGTCATAGGCTCCTCCACTAGCCTAATCTACCTAATTATTTATTTATTTCTATTATCCAAATACCTCAAAATAGGTAAAGGAAACTTATATGTACCACAAATCTATGAATCGGAAAAATTAAAGATAAATCAAATCCTTAAANGGTAGGGGGTGGGGGTGGGGGTTGTGTTTTTTTTAATTCGTTTCTTTTTTTTTTAATTTTGTATTAAATTAAAGGGATGGGTCTTTCTTTGAGTCTATGTGGCAAAATAAAAGGTGTTGAGTGGTCCAGATTGGTCGAAATGACCAATATGCCCTGGCACGTAGGTGCTAGGTCAGTAAGGCTAACCAAGGTTATAATGAGATTGAGTCGAAGAGGCACATTGTACACATTAGGTATTATTAGGTGACAAATTGAGACAATTGAAACGATAGAGGGTGAATTGAGATTTCGTTGCAATGTCAGGGGAAAAAAGTTGTAATAAGCCTAATTATGATAATGATCAATTGATCATATCTATTAGATAAGTGTCTAGTTATAGCATTTATGTTTTAATATCATGATTTTGGCACTTCATGATTTTAAATAGCTTTTGTTTTCTTCATGAAACTTCTCTAAAAACTTCTACTGAACTTTTGTGATGTGTATGTTTATTTTTATAAATAGGCGACCCTTTCTTAGCATTCTTAAATAATAATGTTGGTGTGTCACATGATAGATGTCTCTGTTAAATAAAATGGGAACAAGGCAAGTTGTAATTGTTTTATCCTAGTGAGGTCTTTTATGCAAAACCATTAGCATTTCAAGTCACTGCCTTACTAATTACTTGTAACACCCCCTGCCATGTGAAGTACCTTGGCCATACTTCAGCTGGTGATCGATGCCACCTTTATCAGCCATACTTCAGCTGGTGAATCTCTGTGTCATTGGCTTTGCTTTAGCTCTCCAAGGATCTACATGTAAATTTTTATCTTTACAAATCTGAGTCAATGTTTCTTGTAAACATTTTTAATACCATTGAATGAAGTTGTCCATTTTCATGTGGATTTGAATTCTATGCTTTAGAACTCTCTTAACCTTCTCAATTCCATTAATTAGTCTGTGAGAAAGGGCTGAAAAGAAACGTGAGACTCAAGCCAAGAGGCCGACTTGAGTTTGTTCAATGGTTTTTCAGAGTCAGCCACATTGATCGAGGTTTCTAGCTCATGTTTGATTGCATGTCTTTGGTTGAATTTTTGCTTAAGCTTAAGGGAAATAGAGTGTATTTGGATTGACAAAGGCATACTTTTTGTACTGCTCTGTGTATTTTAATTTCCTCCAGTAAACTTTTGTTTTAAAATGGTTTATTTTATAGCTCAAATAAGGTTTTTAAACCTGCATGTGTTGGTATTTCCTTTGGATTTTAAAGCATAGGTGTTTTAACTCAAATAGTAGCAAAATAACTCATTTTTAGTGAATCTAACCTTACTGGACTCCTAATGAATTTTGTACTGCTATGTGAGGAATTCAAATAAGAAATATAGGGGTTTGAAATTAGACTTACTAATGGTTGTGGGACAAGAACCAAGTAATTTGGACCTATATTAAATTTGTTGCAATTTTTCTAAGTTGGACCTACTGGCAGAAATTTCTGCAGCACACACTAACTAGGAACAACTATAATTTACTGAATTTAAACGGTAAAGTTAAACAACACCCTCTTGTGAAATTGAGTTACATGCATGTTTTTACCCTTTTATTTGGTGAAATTGAGTTACATGCATGTTGAGATATTTAAATTGACATGAGTGATAATTAATTTGAGTAAAATCTGATTTGATACTTGGGAATAATATGTGTTTTATTTGGTAAATTCTTATTTGAGAATATGTTTGAGTTTGTGTGTTGAATATAAATATGTAAATATTAATGCACTTGTCTTTAATGTTTTTAGTGGACTAACCCGAAAAATAGGCGAAGTGGTTACACACAAGATCGAACAGAGATTGGTGAAGTTTGGGTTGAATGGGGAGAGTTTAGTACCCTCAAATATTTGTAGATGTAGGTGTTTATATGTGCTAGGATGTTTTGACCATTTTGTGGATATGCAATTTACATGAAAATACTAATTGTCATTTCAATCTTTTGTAAAGGGAGATAGGCAGAATTTAGGCCTTCTGCACTGCCATGCCTTATAATTTGTACATGTTGGCAATATTCCCTTAATTATAATTAGTTCTTAGGTTGGTGGTTATGTTTAGGTCTTTAGAAAATAAAATTGTGTTTATTTGTTGGATATTGTATTGTAATCCTTTTTTGGGTATTTTGAATGTTATTATGCTTGGAATATGAAATATATGGAACTAAAAGATTTTATACTTGCACAAATTTCAGGTCATTTCAAATTCTAGGCACAACCATATGTTCAATTTATTGATATCCCTTTTAGGTGGAAAAAAAAAAAAAAAAACAGATATCTACCATACATTCCAATTTTCTTTTTTAAACTCAAAATAACAAACAATATCAGTTTTGGACTAAAAACTGGAATGTTATAATGTTTTCATATCAGATTCTCTCTTCAACTTGATAGATAAACAATGTTTATATATTATATTCTACCTTAAACCTGATATTCATATCTTGGTTATATATTAAATTCTACCTCAGACTTGATATTGATACTATGATTATATATTAGATTTTTCCTAGACCTGATATTGATACCATGATTTTATATCATATTTCACCTCAAACTTGATATTGATACATAGTTATATGTCAGTATTAGTGTCAAATAGGATATCTATTGACCATAACTATCATACTCTATTGTAGATATCATAAGTGATAAAAAATCTGATATATATTCATATTTTATTTAGGATATCAGATTGGAAAAAAAATTATATATATATTTACATATCAGTCAGAAAACTGATATTTAAAATGGGTACATTAGATATCGCCATTGGATATATTAGATTTTTACTCCATTAGAATGCAAACTTTTTATAGTGCACGTACTTTGCACTTTCCTTTAATTGGTCCCAAATATGTAAAAATGCAAACTTTCTTCCAGTCTTGCCCTAGCAAAATCCAAGTGCAATTGCGAACTACAATCATAAAATTAAATAAATATACTTGATAAATAAACAACCTTAAATTGATCATAAAATTAAACAAACAACCATAAATTAAATAAGTATGCTTGAATTGCATATTAAATATGCAAATTAAATAAATATGATTGATAAATAAACAACCGTAAAACAATCATAAGATTAAATATATATGTTTGCTAAATAAAAAATAATAAAATTAAATAAATATACTTGATATGCTCACAACTAAATACCAATAAATAAATAAAAACTTACATCGTTGGCATCATTTTCACCACTTAAATGGGCGCAATATTCATTCAGCTTCCATCCAAAAATCATAAAACTTGGTGCAATCCCGTGCAATATTTTTCCAACGTGATTTAGTGCCGCCAATCTCATGAACAGTTTCACCCCCAAGTTGTGCTTGAAAATTATGTAAATTTGATTCCAATTAAAGCAGGGTATTTCTTTGATTGACACCAAGACAACCGTCAAGACTCCTCTCTAGTCAAGCTTTCACTAGAGCTTGATCTTCACGTGTCACACACGCATTTCCTCTACAAGCCATGACAAAGACAAAAATATGTATTTACATTTTATTAAACTGTTGGGGCTACTAACAATGGTTTAAGCTGTTGTTTGTATTAGGTTTTGATTAGTTATGAGGAGCTAATAGAAAGCCAGCCACCAAGCTCCTCCATTTTCTCTCTCATCCATATCTCTCTCTCTTGGATTTGTGATTGATGTGTGTGTTGGTGTGTGTTTGCTTTGATTCTCTTTGAGATTTCTACAAAATCGATCACTTAAACCTATGATGAACATGGAGATCGAGCTAAGCTAGCACATGCACATGGGATTTTCTTTCTTTTGTTGCACAAAATCTCTGTGAGGATTTTTGTCATGAAAATGTTTAGAAGAAGTGTCACTATTAGTTACAGTCTATTGTCTAGAAGAAAGAGCTATGGCAAAAGAAACAGGGAAGCTGCTCTCCCAGTCTCCAGTCTCCAGTGTCCATGCATGAGATCGAATTGAGAGATGAGGATAAGAGAGCGATAGAAATGCAATGATTACTGGGATTGGTGGTGTCACTGGGAATCCGAGCCCATGCACTGACCACGACTAAACCTCAACCCTACTTCCCACACGCATTGCTTTTAAGTTTTAACAACCGCACCCCTCTCTCTCTCTCCTCTCTCTCTCTCTCTCTCTCTCTCTCTCTCTCTCTCTCTCTCTCTCTCTCTCTCTCTCTCTCTCTCTCTCTCTCTCTCTCTCACACACACACACCTTTTTAACTGTCCGAATCTTGGTCGATATTACTCACCCTATCACTTAGTTATCAGGCTGAAAAGTAAAAACGTACAAATTGAGAAACATATAAAGGGCCTAGCTATGAGCATTGAGTTTTTCGTTTTGTTTTCTTTTGCTAAATCTAGGCTTTGTTCCTTTTCCCTGTTGTAGTGCATAAGCTATTAATTAATGAACAGTGGACACTGAATTCATGGTTATTAGATATCTCACCATCTATCCATACTCTTGCATTAGTATTACTACACTTCTCAAATTTTGATTATCAAATTTTATTCATTAAACATTGTATTTTATTTATTTTTAATAAATAAGATATTAACATGTATTGATTTTAAACTTTGTGTCACAATATATAAAGTTTGGATCTCTCAATCTATTCAATACATATTTGTTTTGAATTGGATATTCTAACTTTTACATAGTATTAGAATGAGTAATTCATGTCTTAATCCTAATGTTAGACCACATGTACTTCCTCTTACCCGGTTAAATATATGTTATTCACATGTTTAGCTCAAGCTTTGCCACCACACGAGAGGAGAAAAGTTGAGACTAAATATTAAAATATATATATATAAGATTCTTTGACTTTTGACCTATTCCTGGTTAATTTTGAATTGAGTACAATTTTTTTTACAATATGTATACTATACGTACTATCATCTGCGGAACAAATTAATTTTCTAAATCTAACAACATTATCGATACCTGCATATCATTTATCATATGAGAGGGCCGGCAGGTAACGGCGAACGGTAGGGGACCGAGCAGTCGGCATGCAGCTAAGAAATTATAAATCATGAAGTATGTGCTCTATTAGCTGGCTCTCTGCCTAGCTGGGGATCTTGGTAGGGTCCATGATGGTTAAGGCTGGGCATAATTAGTAAGGGTATATATTAAAGATCCTTTATCCTTAATTAGACTTTAGTGAAGAAACCAAAGTCGATCGCATATCCAAATAAATAAAAAGGAATTAAACCCTGGTGTCTTACTGATAATACATAAAAACAAAAAACTCTAACCCTAAACTCTAAATGTTGGATTTCTTCTGCCACATTTTTATGTACCATTTTAGAAGAAATTACATATATATATTAATTCAGTTAAGATATATATATCTCATCTTAGACATAATAAAGTACCACTTATAGGACCCACTCATTACTTTAATTTGATGATTGTAACAGTTTATTTTCTAAGTCCCTATATAAGGATCATTTTTACAAAAAATTAGATAAATCGAAAATCAATAAAACATCTAATTGTGGTTGAATAAATAAATAAACATAGTGATTCATACTAAATACTTGAAATGGTTAAACAATTTTTTATTTGTCTATTTTTTTATTATAGAAATGATCTTTGATTTCAGACTTAGAAAATAGATAATTTTGATTATCAAACTATAATCACTACTACAAAATCCTTCATCAGACACACCCATCAAACAATGTCAATTACAGTGTGTTTGGATGAAGTAATTCTAATTTTCATAGAAATTCATAAATGATGGAATTTGAAACTCCATTAATTAAATTTCCATCAATTGCATTTTCTATTGTTTGGATATATGTATGTAGAATTTAGAAAATGACAAAAATTATAAATTTCATTGTTTGGGTAACGGATGTTATTTAAAAATTTAATCTGTTTGGATGAAGTAANCACTAGTATAAGCAATGACAGCCTCCCAAATAAAAAACATACTAGTAAACTAAAATTCACCTAATCCAATCATTCCAACTAAAGTTTTATTAAAAAAAAAAAATGCCATCATAATGAAAAAAATAATTTATACGTCTCCTTAAATAAACATTAGCACCATGCTCTTTTTCTTCTCGATTGGGAGTGTCTTCAATATAAGAAATTGTTTGTCATTCTCTATCAGCCAAGAACATGCTTTGATTTGTTGCTCATTACTCAAATCTGGTATTGCACTTACTTCATCATATACCTCCTTTGGATCGAGCGTCTTGGTGGTAGAATGGATAAACTCTTCAAAAAAGGAAGCCACTCTAGCCACTGAATCAGTCAAAATATGGCCACAGATTCTTCAATGGAAACATTTCTTGTCTGAGTCAATCCACCCTTTTCATGCAAAATGCTACATAATCTCGTAAATGCACTCTTGCTGACTCGTAATTGTTCAATACAATCAACCTCCTTTCCATTGTACAAACGGTTCAAGTAACAACGTCTTTCTTCATCCCAATCACGTGAAGGCTCTTTCACCAAATAATTATCATTATACCATGCTACCACCATAGTTAGGACATATGTAATAGTACCAAGAATAACTTTTATTTTCTTCCTATTTTCTTCTTCATCTATAGCACGCTTTCGTTTTAAACGGGTAAAGAAATTATCTACATTATCACTAGCAGCACCTGTTAATATGTATGAATTATGTTATTATATAATCTACTTAAAATTTAATTATTACAAACAATTAAGAACATAACTTATTTTTTGGTCAGGCAGGAGCACAACTTACTCTTCAAAGCATCAATGTAATTGTGTGCGTGTGTGTGTACTCTGACATAATACTATCTAGTACCCAATCATAATCTCAAAGTTTATGTAAACCAAGAGAAATTCTTAAAAATCAATGGGGGAATAAAGAAC
Organism: Dryas drummondii; assembly: GCA_003254865.1. Taxonomy (NCBI): domain Eukaryota; kingdom Viridiplantae; phylum Streptophyta; class Magnoliopsida; order Rosales; family Rosaceae; genus Dryas; species Dryas drummondii. Next base: position 1,940,654 of record QANW01010875.1, on the reverse strand, counting down.
TTACCAGCTTGAGAAGAAGCCATCTTAATTGAAGTTTATATATATTGGTGAGCTTTGAGACACTTTGGTAGACAATTGGATACCTTGTAATGGCCTGTTTGAGTACCAAATTAAAACGATATCATCACAATCTGAAAATATTATTTGCAATCCTTGTAATGGCCTGTGGGCTAACATATATATATAATTGTTCCTCTATCTATAAATTTTATTTGCAATCCTTCATAAATCCATGTCTTAATTCACCCAAAGAAAATTTATAGATTAACCATCAAATCATAATATAAATCAGAAAGAAAGAACTCATGAGTATTTGTAGTGAAATAAAATTAACATACGTGAGAAGGGAAACAAACCAGGAAATCTCTTCAGCAGAGCACCATGGTGACTGATCTGATTGGGTTTTTGTCGTTCTGCTTCTACTTTTATAGGGACTGGGCTGCTTTGGGATGTAGAGAAGCACCTATGTACCTAGGTTTATTTTTTGGCGGGATGGAAAAGGAATTCCCGCTTGTTTTTATGAGTTATTTTGTTTTTTTAGAATTCCCAAATTTATTCCCACTTGGAAAAGAGAATTCCTGCTTGCATAAGAATTGTCAAATGACACCTATTTTGGTGGAATTTAAACTCAGGATTTCAGCTCTGTAAATTCCACAAATATTTCCCTCGTAATTTGTGAATTTCCCTCTTAATTTGGCCAAACAAGGAACTTTCAATTTTCCACATGTGAAATACTGACTTTTTTTTAAATCCCAAGTTTTTTTCCTGCATCCAAACACACTGT
>QANW01010875.1:1909508-1937061 GCA_003254865.1 Dryas drummondii | reverse complement strand
TGTGTTTGGATGAAGTAATTCTAATTTTCATAGAAATTCATAAATGATGGAATTTGAAACTCCATTAATTAAATTTCCATCAATTGCATTTTCTATTGTTTGGATATATGTATGTAGAATTTAGAAAATGACAAAAATTATAAATTTCATTGTTTGGGTAACGGATGTTATTTAAAAATTTAAATAGTGCAGAAAAAAAATTTTAATAGTTGCAAGAGCTAGAGTTTCTAGTCTTAGGGATGCTTCACGGCTAAGATTATGGAAATTAAGGCTCTTATTTCCTCTAAGAGGATGTACTCAACTTTCAAAATTCTAATGCTTAATCATGGCTGCTAGCCTTTTAAAAAAATAAAAATAAAAAACGAAAAGTGCAAAGCATAAGCAATACTCATCAGCTTTAACACCAGTATAAGCAACGATAGCCCAAAATCACCATGAAAAACCTCAAAGCATCTCCAGATCATCCACAAGGAAGAGAAAATTAGATACCAAGTGACCCAAGTCAATTAGACTTAAAATTACTACATAATCAATCTTCAAATTCACCAAAACATATAAATTAACACTAGTATAAGCAATGACAGCCTCCCAAATAAAAAACATACTAGTAAACTAAAATTCACCTAATCCAATCATTCCAACTAAAGTTTTATTAAAAAAAAAAAATGCCATCATAATGAAAAAAATAATTTATACGTCTCCTTAAATAAACATTAGCACCATGCTCTTTTTCTTCTCGATTGGGAGTGTCTTCAATATAAGAAATTGTTTGTCATTCTCTATCAGCCAAGAACATGCTTTGATTTGTTGCTCATTACTCAAATCTGGTATTGCACTTACTTCATCATATACCTCCTTTGGATCGAGCGTCTTGGTGGTAGAATGGATAAACTCTTCAAAAAAGGAAGCCACTCTAGCCACTGAATCAGTAAAAATATGGCCACAGATTCTTCAATGGAAACATTTCTTGTCTGAGTCAATCCACCCTTTTCATGCAAAATGCCACATAATCTCGTAAATGCACTCTTGCTGACTCGTAATTGTTCAATACAATCAACCTCCTTTCCATTGTACAAACGGTTCAAGTAACAAAGTATTTCTTCATCCCAATCACGTTAAGGCTCTTTCACCAAATAATTATCATTATACCATGCTACCACCATAGTTAGGACATATGTAATAGTACCAAGAATAACTTTTATTTTCTTCCTATTTTCTTCTTCATCTATAGCACGCTTTCGTTTTAAATGGGTAAAGAAATTATCTACATTATCACTACCAGCACCTGTTAATATGTATGAATTATGTTATTATATAATCTACTTAAAATTTAATTATTACAAACAATTAAGAACATAACTTATTTTTTGGTCAGGCAGGAGCACAACTTACTCTTCAAAGCATCAATGTAATTGTGTGCGTGTGTGTGTACTCTGACATAATACTATCTAGTACCCAATCATAATCTCAAAGTTTATGTAATAATTGTGTCCTTATTTTTTATCAAAAAATAAAGTGTTTCACCATGTAAGTTTACAAGTGCCAAATTGCATATTCGAAATCCACAGAAAGCATATTTTCTAAACATAAAACCTGCATGAGTAATACCAATCCAATCAATTTAATTAGTGTCACAATAGTCAAACAAAAAGAGCATGACTAAGCTAGGGATAATCTTCCCATTCATTTAGCTTAATTGCTTATCATCCAATTATACAGAATAAAGGAAAAGACAAGTTCATGACACACACACAAACGAAATGCAAAAATTAATATTTTGTTCAGTAGGCAAACCAAGAGAAATTCTTAAAAATCAATGGGGGAATAAAGAACTTACCAGCTTGAGAAGAAGCCATCTTAATTGAAGTTTATATGGTGAGCTTTGAGACACTTTGGTAGACAATTGGATACCTTGTAATGGCCTGTTTGAGTACCAAATTAAAACGATATCATCACAATCTGAAAAACAAGTTTACAATCATTCATTTTGCTTGAAATAACGAGGTTTTTAAACAATTGATATTGATTGATATTAGCTTGTTTCATGCATAGCTGGAAAAGTTGTTAGACCCATGTCGAAACACACACACAGAGATATATATATATATAGATATACACTCACAAACCCATGTGTATATACCCATATTGATTAATGGGTGGGTATATATACTCACACACATATGAATTAATATGTTCACAGACCCTGAACATACCCATGTCATAGCATATATATATATGTTGACAAACCCATGTCGATACATATATATATGTTCACCGACCGTCATATGTAGTGATCAGATTGTGGGCTAACATATATATATATAATTGTTCCTCTATCTATAAATTTTATTTGCAATCCTTCATAAATCCATGTCTCAATTCACTCAAAGAAAATTCATAGATTAACCATCAAATCATAATATAAATCAAAAAGAAAGAACCCATGAGTATTTGTAGTGAAATAAAATTAACATACGTGAGAAGGGAAACAAACCAGGAAATCTCTTCAGCATAGCACCATGGTGATTGATCTGGTTGGGTTTTTGTCGTTCTGCTTCTATTTTTGTAAGGACTGGGCTGCTTTGGGATGTAGAGAAGCACCTATGTACCTAGGTTTATTTTTTGGGCGGGAAGGAAAAGGAATTCCCGCTTGTTTTTATGAGTTATTTTGTTTTTTTAGAATTCCCAAATTTATTCCCACTTGCAAAAGAGAATTCTTGCTTGCATAAGAATTGTAAAATGACACCTATTTTAGTGGAATTTAAACTCAGGATTTCAGCTCTGTAAATTTCACAAATATTTCCCTTGTAATTTGTAAATTTCCCTATTAATTTGGCCAAACAAGGAACTTTCAATTTTCCACATGTGAAATACTATCTTTTTTTTAAATCCCAAGTTTTTTTCCTACATCCAAACACACTGTTAGTCTCAAAGGGCACATTTTGCAGTGCCTATTGCTGTTATATTCACGGTTTGTGCGGTGGTGCGATTGGGAAGGGTATCTATTGTGACAATGTCATGGTTTACCTAACTGTGAATCCATTCACACTGGGTCCCACGCCATTCTCATTAGCATACTTGAGCCAAGCTAATATACAAGTGGCTTTAAAGGAAAGAAGCTGGTGGTATTCATGAAGCCACTCCTAGTCATGCTCTCATGGTTGTGTAACCGTGAAACACCAAATAATATTAAAATATGGCATATTGTGACATGAAAAACATATAAATATTGTATACGAATTATTCGTGTATTTATTTTATTAAATGACATTTGCCTTTCACCTTCGGGTATCCGTGTCATACTTCCATTAAATATATAAAACTAATATATATACAATTGCTCATATATTGTTTCATATACAATAATATCAAATAATATATATACTTATAATGCTTATGTATTGAAGAATTAGTTATTAATAAACTGTAATTTTAGCCATAAAAAAAGTTTAAATTGCAATGATAAATAAAACATTCAACTTTCAGACATTTGTTTCACAATACTGATGAGTCTATAATTACATTAGTTTGTTCAATAAAATAACTTGCCTATTTACATCCAAAATATACCCAATCTAAGTTCACTGATATGATTCCAACCCCTTCCTTACAAGCAATTCACAATCTAACTATTATGAAAGGGTTGGCATGCTCGAGGAATCATCTGCCACATATTAATTCCAAAATAACATTTTTACCCAACATCTAAGCCAGTAAGTTCCTAAACCCATCATATCACTACGTTCTAGCAATATAAACTATACTTAAGTCTCCACCATCATTTTCACAAAAAGAGGCTATAATTCACCTGTCTATACCAAAATGCTACCAACACTTATCAAAAAAATTATAACCATACTTGGATCCAATCATGGGCTGGGAAACTCATAATTTGCTATGTTCGCATTGTCTACGGCCATATCAGACACATTGGAACCTATCATCAACATTGGATTGGCACCAACTGGTGGGGTTGCTTGAGCTTCTTTGGTGGCTGAAGCTTTTGACAACATTTGTACTAAAGCCTTCACATCCAGCCCTTGGAGTGCTTGTACCCCTGTACCTGAAATAGTCAACTAAAGGATTTACTCATTAGTTGGACAGTGGTTAACCTTACATATGAAATTATATAGCAAATAATATATTACAAAAAGAAAATTAAGACTTCCTACAAATAAAGTTGTCATGCACTTGGGCATTGCTTTCTTTCATTAAGATTTCCTTTGCCATCTCGTATAATCTTTTCATCTATAACAAAACAAAAAAGAAAAGATTACATATAGATCTTTTGTTTAATTTTATTCCCAATCACACCTTGAAGAGGGAAAATTTACTCATTAAAACAATTTTAGAAGAAAGAGATCGAATAAGTAGTGGAGGTTGAAGAGGGAGGGTTTAGATTCTCAAAAACAGAGGATAGTTTAGAAAGTAAAGAACAACAAGAAAACCTTTATGGGATATAAATAATTTGCTTCTGAGGTAAGTTCCAGGTTACACCTTTATTTCATGGGTCCATTAACATACAGGTATTAGCATCTAAATTTATTAACCAAAACCACCCAAAGCCTCTTTCTTTCTTTGCAGGCCAACTATCACAATTCTATTATTCCTTTGCGGCCACCACATTCACTGGATAACAAAAATTAAAAATACCTGCAGAAAACCGCAGTTCTAGAAACTGCAGAAAAATGCAAAAAACTGCAGTTTGACTTAAAATGGCATAAATGCATAAAGAGAGAAGATGAACGTGAAGAGAGAAAAAAGAGAAAGACAAAAAGGAAATAAAATGACAATTGACCAGATTTCAAGATAAGTTAGCTAGCTGCAACTTACCTTGTTATTAAAAAAAACTAATTGGTGCACTAGAGAGTAAAAACAATAAGTAAAAGGTACCTTAGAGTAATTAATTCTTATTTCATTTCAAATAGTTTCCATGTGATCTGATAATTCATTATGAGAAATACAACTGGTTTATTCTTCAAGTAGTAAAACGGTTGTACAAGATGTTCAGCAAATAGTAACTAGTATAAGGAATCCCTTATATATTTTAAGAAAGTGTCAAGCATGCTATAAGACAAGTTAGTTCTCCAAGCAATAAACTCAAACCCTTTAACTGAAACTGCCTTATAAGAATCTATGCATCCTACCTTTTTTTATGCCATATCTAAAAAAATAGAGACAAGACCAATATATTAATAGAAGATGCATGAAATGCATCAATCTATTGTTTTTAATTCAACACTATGCTATAGTAAAACATAGAAGAAATAACTTGCAAGTGGAAGCCTCTTTAAGGCATCTTTAAATGCCTTCTAAAGATTTATATTGGAGGTTTGCACAGGGCCAAAGATCCATGGCATCCCAAAAGCTGAAAGAACCACATATGAATTATTAGTTTGTGGGTCAAAATAAATATACAACAAAAGTTGTTTTAAAAAACCAAAAGAATGCAATGTAAGATTAATTTGGCAGAAATTGACATACCTTGGCATTAACACTATCAGGAAGGATACGTTTATCAGCCTTCAGTTACCATGTGAATGTGTGTGTGTGTGTGTGTGTATTTAACTACCAGATTTTGGGTTACATGTATAAGTTTGAAATCATAACTTAGAAGCACACTTCAACACACATTTTCACAAACCAAAAATAACACAACACAGAAGCAGTAATTGATAATGTATTATTTCATAACCTTCCAGCCACAGATTAACAAAATACAAAGGTTCACCGATAACAATGGTAATGATTTTTCTGAAATTTACAGAAGACCCATTCACATAGGCAGCATGACGCTGCTTTTGTCATCAAGTTTCACAATAAAACTAAATCTAAATCCCTTATGTAAAGGCACCTAAGCTCAAATTAACAAACTAATTTAAGAAAAACAAAGCTAATTGACAACAGACTACCTCATTTCCTTTGTCACCATAACTTATGAAATTTCTCTTCCAATATAGTGTGAGGGTTGTCCAGCTGAAAAAAAGAGGATGAGTTTATAGTTAATCTCAAATATATTGAACATAAAGTTACATGCAAGATCCGGGTGATGAAATCAACTCATGACATAGTGTTAATTATATATGCTTAATAGAATTTGAATAATCTCACTGTACAAACAAAAATCAATTCCCAATACCCACCTCAAGTCAATTCAAAACCCAAATTCAAATATGAAAAGAAATCGATCAACACCCAATTCTCACTATAACAATCATTATCCAAAAACCCATAAACACTTAATTTAAATTGCAGAAATCAATACCCAGATAACATTACCGCAACCACAACCTAGAAAAGAGAAGGAGAATTACCTGGAGAGAGATAGAGGTGCCTATAAGCCGAAACCCAGAAAACACAAGCATTAAAAAAACCTAATCTCAATAAAAAATAAAACTAGAAATTTATCAAATCTGAAAATACCTGAGAGGAATTAATGCGAGGAAGAAATCAGAAAATAAAATAAAATAAAATTGATAACCCTAACTCAAATTTACCTAGGTATCTCAACGTGCGTACCTGCAATGAACTTTTAGTATGGTTAGGGTTGAGATCGAGATTAAGAATGGATATTTGGGTTAAAGTTCAGACCGAAATGGAGAATCGATGCGCCGTTGTGCTTCGTCCTCGGAACAAAAGAAAGGTCCTAGAGGTATTATCTATTTGGCGTGGTAAATTGGAGAGGGAAAGAGGAGGGGGTATTACTTTTGGTCATGACACAATATGCAAACAGTGAGAGATAATTAAAATATAAAGGACATATCCAAAACCGTGAAAGTTTAGAAAATTGCCAACAGCAACTTATATAAAATTTGAACAATCCTTATTTTAGTAGTGACGCTTACTGGAGGATCGGTCCTCAAGGGAGAAAACCGGTCCTCTAGCCCAACCATTCAAAGTCAACCTTACTGAAGATCCGGTTCTCAAGGAAGAGGACCGGTTCTGAAGCCCAGTAATTCAGAGTCACACCTACTGTAGGACCGGTCCTTAAGTGAGAGGACCGATCCTTAAGACCAGAACTTTTGATTCGAACCTATAGTTAAAATATAAAGGATATATCCAAAACCGTGAGAGTTTAGAAAATTGTCAACGACAAATTATATAAAATTTGAACAATCTTTATACTAGTACAGCAATGAAAACAGTGACTGATAGTTAAAATATTACTTTTGGTCATGGCACAGTATGCAAACAGTGACTGATAGTTAAAATATAAAAAACATATCCAAAACCGTGAAAGTTTAGAAAACCACCAACGGCAACTTATACTAGTACATGTCACGGTTTGATCATCTGTGAATTACTATATGGCACAGTTTGGTCCTCTATGAATTACTACATGGCACGGTTTGGTCATATGTGAAGTTATTCATTTCTCAGCTGGCTTGCAGCGGCTCCACGCAGCCGAAGCCTCTAATTTTTAATAACCCTCATAGTTACCAGTGTCTATTATTAAATTACTCTCACCCTTTTTCCGTGTCAACTAATTTGGAGTTACTGATTACTCCAAACCATGTATTAAAATGCTCTAATCTCATCCACCTCATACTTGTGAGTCATTGTTCGTGCCTACTGTACATTTTTCCAGTAGTGAATGTGAAATGAATTTCACAAACCATACATCGTTATGTTTAAAATGAGATATATATTTGTATGGAGACTATATAAGCAAATTAGTATAATTGATCACTACCTAAAGCATATATCGTTTTGATTGGAGTATAAACAACTTGAATTAATCTGAACAATAAAAAGATAAATCTCCTCGGAAACCAATGCATCAGTGGTGGAAGGGATGTAGCTAGCTAGAGTGGTCCACCCTTTCCATTTGACATTTTGAGAACTTCAGTATCGTACTGATTAAATGTTTTCTGCTTTCTATTCTGTATAACTATTGTTACAAGAATTTTCGAGTACTTCAAGTAGGTGGTACATCAATTAATCAGGTCGTGAGGCTAAGCCAATTAAGGTCGATCTCCTTCTTGATACGCCTTGCTCTCCTAGCTGTGGTTTTTACTGCAGTTAGTATCCATGGGGTGCCATATGATATGATATTTCCACTGTACTTTAGATTTGTTGACTCTTGAACTGAGAATGCCAAGAAGAAAGGGCCAGCTTCTATTATCTAACTTGTTAATTCCTTAAAATATCAAGAAAAATAGGAATGAATTAAGAATTTAGGGTGCTTTAAGTAGAACCCCAAAATGAAAAAGAAAGATAAGTCAGGGTACCGTCCACCCGACCGAAAACTTAAGCAGATCGAAGCCTAAAAATTCTACTGAGCGCTAGGAAAATCCTACAGAGTGCTTGGCAATTCTTATTGAGCGCTTGGTAATTTTTGCCGAGCACTTGATTGCATTTGCGACCTCATTCCTACATCTGTAATCTAAAATATGCATATATATATATATAACTTAAAATCTGCCATCTACAATCTTAAAATCTACATCTGTAATTTAAAAAAAATGCATCTACAACCTAAAAAAAAAATGCATCTACAATCTAAAATCTGCAGATGTTCACAGATGCAGATGAGGATTCATCTGCTGATCGAACTCTTGGCAAGAGTATTGGATAATTACTTAATTTTTATTTGGCTGGGTTTATAGGCTTGCGGACACGAATAGTTGGGCTTTGACTTAATTTTTTATTTGGTTGGGTTTCCACTTAAAAATCTTTCAAAAACTAGACTTGAGAGTATACGTAATTCAGGAAAAAAATAGAAAACATTAGATCACTGAGAGTACGTTGTAATTAAAATAAGAAAACAAAAACAAATATCTAAAATCACCAAAACTAATACATATATATATCTCAAAGATCTGAGAGTTTTAGATTTAGTGTTCAGGTTAGATTTAGTGTTCGTGTCTCGAGTCTTAGATCCCAGTTTCCTTTTAGTATAGTCGTCCGTAATCTGGATTCAAAGTCTTAATTATGCATGTCCTACATCTTGGATCTAGGTTTTAGTTCTAGGTTCCGATTCTGAAGTACGAAACTCAGGTCTTAGCGGGTTATGGATCTTGTGTTTCGAATCCAAGATCCCATGTTCCGGGTCTTGGGTTTGGAGCCCCGAGTCCTAGGTCCTAGATCATGGGTCCCAAGTCCCATGTTTAGGATATCTATTGGGGCATGATTATGAGTTTGGGGTCTTGAGTCTTGGATCCCTTCGGGATCTTGGTCCCATGTCTAGGTTTGTATTCAAGGGTTTGGGGTATCGAATCTCAGGTGTTGGGTCCTGATTCTTGTTTTCGGGCCCTTGTTTCGGTGTAGTGTTACTGATCCAGGTCTTGGGTCCCAAGTATAGGATTCAAGGTCTTGAGTCTAGGGTCCCTATTTCGATTTTATGGTCTTGAGGCTAGGTCCCAAGTTCCGGGACCAAGGTCCTAGATGCGGGTCCGAGTCTTAGCTCGATCTTGGTTTGAGGCCCGAGTTATGGGTCGTGAGTCCTAGATCTTAAGTCTCATTAGTACAGTTAAATGAAGTCCTATCATGATGGAATTTTGAAATAACACCAATTTATGTTGAATTTAGAAAAGAGATTTGGAATTCTCAAATTTCATCTTCAAATCCCACTAGTAATTGACAAATCTCATCTTATTTCCAAAACAAAGCGTTTTAGTAAGTTGAAATTGTAAATTCCATCTTAACACCAAATCTTATATATCTCCAAGATTTTTAATCCAAAACTGGGAGTACGTACATGTTCTAAGAAAAATAAGAACTAGTGTATATTTAGACCTTTCCGCAACCTAAAATGTTGTTAATCTCACTGCAAACATTGGGGCAGATTGGCTCTACAACTGGATTTTTGCTTTTTTTTTTTTTTTTTTAAATTAAGTTACAAAAAGTAGATATAATATATTAAACAACATATTACTCATTGTTAATTGGTTCACCTCTCATTTGTTTGAGATGAGTCTAACTATTTAGTAAGTTAATACGAAACTAATCATGTTTTTTGACCCATTACATAACTAATTTCATAATCCGAACCGTTTATTTTTTAGGTCTTACTTTATAGATCATTATTGTAAAAAATTAATTACATCATAAATTATTTAATCATCTAATTGCGATCAAATAAAGAGACGATCACTATTTTTGATAAATGTATATAAATAATTGTGATCATAACCAAATGACTAAATGATTTTTAATTTTATAGATTTTTTACAGAGATAATCTTTTAAGTAGAGCCTAAAAAATGAACGATTCTGATTTTGAGATAATATTGTACGGTGGGCCGTTGTTAGCTTTATATTAAGAGTGCTGCTATTTGCACACCCTTTTTTTTCTTTTTGCACACCCCTATCACTTAATTAATAAATTTACAAATTTACCCTATTATAAAAATACCCTAAAGCCTTCCCAACANTCTCTCTCTCTCTCGGATTTCCTCTGCTCGGCGGCGAATGGTGGTGAACCAGGTGGTGAGACCACCATCGGTCACCTCCTCATTTTCTCTGTCTTGTCTCTAACAGAGCCAAGCTGCCACTAGCGCCACTCCCGCGTCGCACCGTTCGAGCTAACACAGCACAAACACCTCTTATGTTATATATATATATACACGAATACTCTAAAATTAACTAATTAGTAAATTAACTCTAATTTGCTGACATTTGCTGACAGCTCCGGGGTGGATTACACATATAACATAGGGTCAATTACACGAATGTCATATATAGAGTTTTTAGTATAAAATTGTAATAAAATGTCAGCAAAGGATTATGTGTAATTGACCCTATGTTATATATAGGGTCAATTACACGAATGTCTCCGCGACCCAAGCTGTCAGCAAATGTCAGCCTGTGTACCTAGTGTGGTTGTATTCGATATGATTAAGCATAGCGTAATATTGTAATTGTCCGTACCAAAACAAATAAGTGTAATTGTCTTCTTGCTTTCTAGCTCCAGAATTTCTCTATCAATTAACTTTTATTTATATAATACCACCGGCCTTATGGTACACATGCACATGTAGCTTTTAGCTAGCTACACCTAGCTAGCCTATTTCTGTACCATTGTATTATAGGTGGATGAGTCTTACTCTTAGATATGGACCACATCAATAATTACTATATACTCTAGGTTGGCAGCCAATTAATGAAGACTCATCAATATATAGTAGGCTTTTAGCGGATCGATATAGCTAGCTAGGCTGGGGCGGGAATGTTTGCTTTGTTTTGGCAAAGGGAAAATCTGAGTTTCTGAAAAGGTAGAGCTATTTTTTATAGAAAGCAAAAAGCAAAAAGTACTGCAGGCCAGTCTAGCTAGGTTGGACTATCACTGTTCATGTAGACTAGTCTTGTGGGAAAAAGATCACAGAATATATATAGTAAACCTACATAAAACATGGACAATACTCGCATCTATAATAGGGTCAATTACACGTAATCCTTTGCTGACATTTTATTACAATTTTATACTAAAAACTCTAGAAACTATATATTTATATCAACAATTCTACACTTATCACATTTTTATATCACAATTTCATACTATTTTACATAATATTTATACATTGGACACTAAAAATTAAAAAATAAAACATAAAAAAGAAAAAAAAATATCATTCAAGTAAATAATGACACATCAAATAAGATACAAATGTAGAAGAAAAAAAATGTGGGACAACTAGCATTATTATATTCTTATATAACTTTTGTATAAAATATGATTCCGATATACTTATTATATAAAATTGACATAAAGAATTTTCATTTAAAATTTCATTTGAAACACATGTAGATGAGAGAATTACCCTAAAAACCCATTGTGTGGATCATTTCACCAAGTGAAATTTTATGGACATATTAATATACTTAATAATAATGTACCTGTATATTTGTAAATGCATATATATGGTTTAATTGATCACTATACAATAAGTTTATGAATTAATAACACCAACCAGACACATCAATTGGAATCTAGTCAAACTTAAATATAAGAAGAAGAATACTAGCTATATTTTCTTTTGAACTCCAAATTCTCATGATTGAAATTGCTCATATTTTATATTAATCTTTAAAAAATCTCTGCAAAAAAATGAACTAAGTCAAAAATCGTTTTGGTCATATAACTATTATCAAATAAATAGACCGTGAATTTAACTATTATAAAAACCATCTATTTATTTAATACTAACTACATAAAAATGAAAATAATACAAAAAAAAAGTTGAAAAATAAGATAGAAAAGGAGAAAGTAACTAACATTTCTCATATAAGAATACATTAATTTTCTCTTCTATTTTCAGAAATGAAGTACACTCGATCACTTCCCATAGGATATGTAATTTTTTACTAAAAATTTTGATATTAGTTTGGTAACGATTGTTAGATGACATATGAACATCCAAATTTTTAGCAATATATAGCCTCTAACAGCCACAAAGGCCCCTCTTCGAGGAATAATCTTATAAGAAGGGTTACAAGGGCCAAATTAATGCACCGTAATCTTATAAGAAGAGTGTACGGTCTTGATTCTTGAATAAGAGAACACCACACATCATCTTTTATTTTTAAAAGATGATTAATTAGCTGAAGTCTAAGATCATTCTTGGGTGGTGTAAGTGAAATGCAGCTCATAATTAATAATAGACAACTTTGGATTGAGAACAATCCTAATTATACAAGATTAATTTCATGGTCTTGTTAAAAGCACTGCAAGCTAGTTTTAGTGATCTTCTGGGAAAAAAAAATGGTATTTAATTAAAGTCTCATGCATATATTCAATATTAATGCTGAAGCGGATCATAAGCTTACTAATCTTAATGATCCCCTAGCTAGCCTTCTGCAGATTTTGTTCTTAATGCTTTAATTTGAATATTGATTTTTTGGGTCCGTGGCATTCTTGTAGTTTGTGGAAACAAGAGGAGCGAATCACATTCAAATAGCCTTCAAGTGATAGAAATAATCCCCACGGAAATGTATGCCCAGAGACACAGACCCTTTACTCAGAAATCAGTAACAGAAAATGACAGTGCACTGCAACCTTTATCTATCTCTATACTCCATCACTCACAATTCACAAAGCCCTAATTATTATATAAATTAATTAATTAACCTTCTTTTTCTTTCAACTTATCATAAAAATATGCCTTTTATATATATGGTTTCCTCTCTTCGATCCATTTCCATCTTCAATCCCACACACAAATTCATAAAACCAACCATGAAAATAATAAATAAAAAAAAAAACAACAAAAATATCTCAAACAGGTATCTCTATGAAAGCTAGCTATATCTAGAGTAGTAATGTATCTTACACATCAATAATTAATGTGTGGCACTGGCACACCCTCTCTTCCTCTAACAGCAAATTAATAGCATATATATTATATATATATATGCAGATCTGCAGACACACCATGTGCATATAATCCTTAATTTGTTGTTGGTCAAGATGGTAGTGTTGGACCATGCCCAAGCCTAAGCTCTAAATCAAGCTCTTCATTGTCATTTTGATCATTACCAGATGTTGAGGGTATCCCAGCTGATGATCTGCTTGAGTGGCAATATGATGAAGAATTGGTACTTCTATGTGGCACAACTGGGAAGCTCACTAAGTAGTCAGGTGGATTACTGGGTAACATAGAAAGAAGAGTTGAAGGTGATGATGACTCAGCGCAAGAAGAGTTGAAAGCACTTGTGGGAGTAGTCATGAAGGCAGCTGCAGTACCGGTATTAGGGCTTGGCAATTGGTAAAGAAGGCACAATCCCCCATTTGAAGTGACAAATTCTTGAGTTGGGATTATGAATGAGGAAGTGGAGGATGAGACCGCTGCCGGGTTGGCGGTCGGATTATTTGGGTGTGCTTGGTGGAGCCGAGCACGGTCGCGGCGGTGCACGTTCATGTGGCCGCCGAGGGCTTGGGCGGACCGGAATTCCCTCCGGCAAAATGTGCAAGTGTAAGACCTTGGAGGCCATGTGGTTCCCATGGCATTGGCAGTGTCTTCTGCAAAGGCTCTCACTTCCCATGAGTCCTCTTCTTGATGATGATGATCTTGATGAGCTTGCTTAGGGTTCCACATCCAGGGACTTGGGGGCAAGTTAGGGTGTAGTTGATTTTGTTGTGATAGAGCCAATTTTTGGAGTTCGATCAAGGAGAGAAGGCCAAGGTCAGCCATGGTTGTACTTGTACTAGTAACATTTAAGATATAGATGATGATGATGATGATATGGAGTTGATGTGGAAGCAAATTGGAGTAATCGGTTAAATAGGGGATGGGCTAAGGAGGGAGAGTAGAGACAAAATGAAACCCTAACACCGAGTGTATCACCAAAATTTGGGTTACAAGCAGTTGGATTTTAGTCCCATGGACATTAAAATATGTTAGGCCACCCCACTAGCTGTATTCTGTATGTACCACGACATTGCTTTGGCTTCAACGTCAGTCCATATGTGTTTACTTGTTCAATTATCTCAAGCAGAAGGCATTAGTCCTCTTTTATGAACAAAGACAGACCCATATGTATAGAAAAAATATATATATATATATTTGTAAAAAATTATTTGTCTATTTTACTTTAATAAAATAAATGAATGGTTTTATCGAAAATATTTGATTCGTACATTTATTCGACCAAAGTTAGATAGACAAATGATTTCCAATTTAGCTAATTTTTTGCAATGATGATCTATCAATAGAGATGTAAAAAATGAACGGTTCGGATCAACGCAAAATGACTCATGTGAATCATGATAGGATATAGCTCAATATAAATAAGTTGAGATATATTTCAATAAAAAGAGCTTTTATATATATATATATATATACAATTTACAGGTACAAACAAAACAACATACAGGTAATTAAGAAATAAAGAGGAAATTGAGTACTTGGAATTTAATTATATATTAAGAAATTATGGTAATGTTAATGAAGTTTCTTTGGCCTTGTTTCTTAATTTGGCAATAACCAGTAACATATATATATGTTCAATTATGAACTTTCGAAATCAGTACTAATGTGAAACGATTAGCTAGTTCAAAATATCTGGAATTAAATATGTTTGAAGGCGTAAAATTCTCATGCTTAAGATTTCCATTTGTGAGAGATCTTTCACAGAATTTATCTTCGTCATTTGGAAGCCATTTTAATTTCTTGCAAATATTAATAGGTACAAGGTGATAATCAACTACTGAACCTAAGACTTTAATTGTCAAGAGTAATAAGTCAACAAAATGGAAGAAGTTAACAATATGTAAGTACTTTATGAAAAAAAAAACAAAAACAAAAACAATTAATGTATATATTATATATAGGTGCATCTCCACTTTACAAGTTAACATAATAAGGGATTAGGGGATAGAATTAAGTTTCCAATCCAGACCTGTTAGAACCATATTAATCAATCACTAAATTTCAAAAAACTTAGAGAATGAATTAACAATCTATATCAAACTAAAAAATGATCTCAGCAAGTGGCCGGAAAGAATTTATGAATTGAAAAACTGGAGACCAACAAGTCATATTTATTAGAGTATAAAATAATTATTGAACCACATTTTAACAGTTTAAATATTTTAAATTAGTGGTAAATTAACTGTATTAAATAAGAGATCCCGAGGTCGATCGAATAACTCCAATTACCCTTAGATTTCATAATACATGCACCGTAAATAAACTTCTCTCTAACTGTCTCTTAATTCTAAAGGGGACAAAATTGCTTAGTTACCAAAGTATGTTCAATCAAATAAACGTATGTCCAAAGCACTCCACTTGGATATGGACTGTCATATTATATACAACTTATAATTAGTATCTGCATTAATTTGTCTCCATCCTCTTAAATTCTCCTTTTTGTTACTTTCTTGTTGTCCCATAAGTAAACCCCCTCTACAAAAAGATTTTTTTTCACCATTAAATATTGCTTAATTCACAAAGCAGTAGTACCATATAGTTTTTAAGTCATTCATTTAGAAAGTATAATAGTAACACTATCGAATTACATTATTTTAATCTACTCAGAATTTATTAATTAATTATCATATCTCTCTTCAAGACTCTGAAGTTGATCAAGTGTTTGACATTGCTTTTTCCACCAAAAACTACTAAACCAATAAACTTAATATCTTACTTTTTCATCACATTGTTTGCATCGGATGCCAGTAAGTACACAGACAGGGGGTGCTAGCTCTCCCACTTGTAACACATTCTTGGTCTGCATGTTTATTTAAATAATTAATACGGCCATATCCTACTCATTACTAGTAGAAAGTAGTTTAAAGAAGTTACGTTTTTAACTTGAAGTACTTAAATTGTTTGATAAGTTCTAAATCAACATTATTTTACTTTATATTATGTCTAGTGAATAACGAGGTCTGAAAATTAAGCTAAATATATATATGTATATATTTTCATCTATCAAATTCAGTCACTGGATCGATTATGTTGATATTATCGTTGAATGGGATATTCTTGATGCATGGATGGTATAACAATCAGGGGCTAATATGCTCAAGAGTGATGCTAGTTGACTTTTCTAAAACACTTAATTTCTTGACCTCCCTCTTTACTTTTTCACCTAAATTTCCTATTCTACCCTTAATGAAAAGCTAAAGAAAAAAAATCTCAACACCCCACCCCACCCCACCGCCACCGCCACCGCCAATGACGGGCCCTTCCACATCCTGCGACCTCTCTCTCTCCTTCCCTCCCTCTTTCTCTCCTTCCTCTTTTCTCTTTCTTTATCTTTCATTCTCTTCCTCCCTCCCTCATTGGACCACTATGGGTGCCAACCTCCAATATGGAGGTTGATGGAGTTGCCAACCACCCATGCATGGTGGTCTAGAGAGGGTGGAAGATAAAGAAAATAAGAAGAAAAAAAATAAATGTGGAAGAGAGGAAGGAAATAAAGAAGAGAGAGAGAGGTTGTCGTTGGTGGAAGGGGCCTTTGGCGGTGGCAATTGGGGTAGGGCTGGTCGGTGAGGGGTGGAGGTGCGGTAAGTATTGAGATTTTTTCTTTAATGGTATAACTGGAATTTTAAAAATGGGGGCCATCAAAGCGGAGCGGGGGGTATCAGAACATAATTACTCTATGTTCAATCAATATAAAGATAAGCAATAATTCTCATATATAGGCGGACATCCACAAATATATTTTTTTTCACAAAAACGAAGCCCTGAGTGATTATACCATTGTTGAGCGCTCCACAATACATTTATACTTCTTCCTCAAACGCTTGACATTGATTTATTATTTTTATGTTAGATTTTATTTGTATACGTATGAGGTCCACAAATCTCATTTTATACTTTAAGAGAGTATGGGCCTATTGGGTGAACTCGTAGTTAATACCCTCAAAAATAGGGTAAAAGAAGCAATGTCGAGTGTTTGTTGCAGCGTTTGGCTATTTTAAAAAATATATGAGTGCTTGACACTGTTGCCAAGCACTTGGTGCATGATGGATGTCCGAAAGAAAAAAAAATACAGACGCATCCATCTTAGAGAAAAATCGTAAAGATAAGGGCTACCCATAAAGATATACTAAACTCGCGCAAAAGTCTTTTTTCTTATCATGCAACAATTGAGTTTTTTTTTTATTCATTCTGGAGTATGGGTAGTTAGTGGTGTAACTACATGGAAAAAAAATTTTGGTTACATGGGAAGGAATTAAATCTTGGACCTAACCTAATTCTAACCCTTATCATACCCACCCTCACCACTTGGACTAACCCCAAGGATTTAACTAAATGGATAATTTTGGTTGAAATGTAATTAAATAAATAATAATTAACTGATTAAATATGTAATTTGTTAGAGAGATAACTTCAAGTTCGTGGGTAAAGAATAGGCAAAAACTGTCAGTGAATTAGAACGAATTCTTATGTTTTTTTTTATAATTATTTTGATCTAAAAAATATAAAGATTGTTGACTTACCAATTTACCTTCTTTTAAAAAAATTAAAATCACTTAACATTTTAATTAACTAGCTAGGCGTAATTTATGTCCTTTTGGAAATTTCACTTAATAGGAGTGTTTGTTTTATATATACTAGTCTCCTGCACGAGCTCCGCACTTGTCAATTGACATTTTTATTGTGTTTTTTTTTATATTTTATTCTTTTTGTTTTATAACATCCTATCACTTTGTCCACGTTTTAAGGTGGTGGGGGTGTCGTTTTATTTTTGGAAATTTAATTTTACAAATATACCCTAGTTTGTTAGGTTGTTTTTATGTCACTTTTTTATTGAATAAATAGTGTTTTAGACAATAGCAATTTTTTATAAGACCAAACCCTTCTTCTAACTTGATAATAGTAATGATGATAAGACAAAGGTCAACATATATAGGGGCATGTTATGTTAGATAGTCACGTCAGACCTTCTAGCTCTTACTACATTACTGTTACTAATCTAGCTATTATTGCATTAATGTTACTATTTCAATATTGTATTACTTAGTAGTGTGATTTGGATTGAAAAATCTAAATCTGACCGATTCCAATCCGAAAATTTCTAATTTTGAAACGTTCGAATTAAATCCAAAATCCAAAAATGCCGAATCCTGAAAATTTCAAAAAAAATTGGATTGGAATTGGAATGTATCTGTAAATTCCGATCCAAAAAATTTCGAAATTTTCCAACAGCATTCCGATTCGATATTTTCAAAATTATATCAATTTATTCCGTATTTATATTAATATTATATCATTTATTTAGTTTTTTACTATATGTTTTATTAATTTGTTATTTGTTTCAAACATATATACATATATATTAAAAAAAATAACTAATACTATTAATATAAACATATGTACATTATAAATATATGTGTATCATAATAACATATATAAATGCTAACAAAAACGTCTAGGGGTCTCCAAAAAGCCCAAGGCCCGATCTGGCCCGAAATTTGGGCCGGCCCGACCCGGCCTGAATAGTCATTGGGCTGGGTTTGTGCCATCTCCATGAAGCCCACGAGCCATCCGAAGCCCAGCCGACTTAGGCCGGCCCATTTAGGCTCGGCCCAGTGCCTATTTAAACTCAATATATCTTCAATAAAAAAATATAGAATTTTGGTTATGTTGTATATTGAACATGAAACCCTCATGGAACAAACTTTAACTCTTAATCAACTGAGCTGCCTAATTCATTTGTCTAATTAGAGAATCATAACATATTTAATAGATTTTTCGTTTGTATACTCTAATAAATTATTAATATGCTTATTAAGTTATTATATAATAATATAATAATATAATGTTAGTAAATAGTAATAGTATAAATTATGTAATACCATAAATAATAAATTTAAAAACTTATATACAACATTATAAATTTACAACTATAGTTATTAAAGTTATTTTATGAGAATTATAATCAAATGAATTTGAAGACAAATTATTGTACATGGTATCAGAGTATCAAGAGTTTTTTTTTTTTAGCCTTCTCCTTCAACCTTAGCCGTACCTTTCCCAAACCTTTTTCTTCCTTCTTCATTAATGGCCTCCTCCTCTTGGACTCTTCCTGGCCCCAAAGTCACTCAGTTTCTCAAACTTACTGACTCTAACTATCTTCTTTGGCACAGTGATCAAATTCGACCCTTTCTTGTGGGTCATGATTTCTGGAAATTTATCAACGGTTCTCTTGTGTTTCCCCCCGTTTCTCCTGCTACTGAAGCCGAAATCAACTAATCAGCTTATTGTCAATTATCTCCGAGCCGGTTCTCGCCATGACTGTTGGTCAATCCACTTCTCGTGGGGTTTGGGACTGTCTTCAGAAACATTTTTCGCAGCAATCTCTTGCTAATGCAATAAATATTCGCTTTCGTTTACTCTCTCTATGGACAAGGGCACCAAGACATCTCTAAGTTTCTCCAGATTGCCAAGTCTCTTTCTGATTCTTTGACTGCCATCAATGAACCAGTTTCGAATGTTGATCTTGTTATTGTCGTCTTGCGCGGCTTAGGCCCAGATTACTCTATGCTCATCATTGCCTTGTTAAACTCTCCTCCTCTACCAAATTTCAATGATCTTCGCACTCGTCTGCTTTCCTTTGACGCACAAGTACGTTCCTCGGACTTCTTTATCTAGTGAACCTGCTGCGGCTCCTACTACCCTCATCACCCATCAATCAGCTTCTCCCTGTACATATAACAACTCTTCTAGTTTTCAGTTTGGGCTTTTGGGTTTTGTTGTCGTGGAAAGCCAAGCCTTGGAGTACTTCAACAAAGGGTATTTGTAATCCGACATCAACGAGATGTTGGGATTCGTGAAATTTCAAGCAAACGTTGCAAGACCCCCTCCATTTTTTAACCCGCAACGAGTACAATTTCATGTTTACAAAGTGGGTTTTTCATTCCAATCAAACTCTTATTTTGATTAATTATTAACTGTTATTTATTTGATTTTTTTAGCATTTGACTATAAAACACGTTAGTTGCTTCATTAATGGCATTTAGGGGAAATAGTTTATGGCTGAGGTTAGGTCATGGTGTGTGAGGTTGTTTTTCCTTGGAACATATTTTTGGAGCAGCAAACTAAGTCAACCATCCTTTACCTTTTTTAATCGAGAGATGATTTTCGCAGTCCTCTTTTTTTCATTTGCACTCTTTATTTTTTTTTTTAAATGTGTGTATATATTTTTATTATTTATTTTTTACATATACTTTTTGACTTTTAATTATAAAATGTCATATATACAATATTAAATCCTACAAATTTTATTATTTAAAACTGTCAGAATAATATATTTATTTTTATAACTCTCTTTTAAAAAGAAATAAAAACTTATGTAATTCTCTACATTTTTGTCCATCGTCATGATATAGTAAGTACATCTTTTTTTTCTTATTAAGCTGTCATGTGACATTCATTTTTAAAAAAAATCAAATTTGCTACAAATAAGTAGTGGTTGCTTGGCATGTGAACATTTTTTCTTGTCAGTGTCAAAAGATCAAAAAATGAGGGAGTGGACTAATTGAAAACTCCAATTAATTTCATAACACAAAATCCACTATCAAAAGAAGAAGATATATAAATCATAACCCTCATAAAGAAAACGAAAAAAAAATATGACAGGCTAAATATTTTCCTAATGAAGTATAAAATGATGATTGAAAGTACGTACAAGATTGGTTCACAAAAGAAAAAAAAAATGGCATAGAACACAGAGATGTAATATGAAGAAGATACGACAAGGGGATAGAAAATTACTTATTTTTAGTTTTTTAATAAGTATAAGAGAATTAGGAAAAAAAATTAATCATTATTGAAAGATAATTAAAATAAAAATTCAACAACCATAAAGGGTAAATTTGGAAAAATATATAATAAAAATATACAAAATACATTAAAAAATGAGATGGAGTGCAAACGAAGAAAAAACAAGTACGAAAATCACCTCCCTTTTGAATCTAAAATCAGGGACCAGGGATGGCAATAATCCCCGGCCAATCCTCGTGGAGCCCAACCCTGATTAAACGGGTATATATGGTAATACCCCTCCTCGCCCCTCCCCGCTCTACCATGTATACCTGTTTAACTTAATAAATGTATTATATAATATTAACTTTATAATTACATTTCAATTTTATGTTATAATTTTTTTTCTTTTGAATTTAATAGTGTTATTATATGATTTAATGATATTTTAATGTAATATGTGTATGTTAGTATATTTCATCTATATTATATTATATATTTGTGTTGATTTAGTATCATTTTAATAAGAAAAGAAAAGTTAACAAAAAAAAATACCGGGTCGCCGCATGCCCGACAGGAACCCCCGTATACCCAGTGGGGCGGGGATGGTATTGGCAAACCCGACCCCTACCCTCCATGTTGCCATCCCTAATCAGGGTGGCTTTAGGATCCTTCTCCCAGTCTCAATGTGAGCACATTGGGCTTTATGTGCCTTCTAGGTTCAGGTTTTTCTATGTAAATTATGTGCTAATGCAGATTGATTTCAGTTGAGTTTAGGCCAAGATGGATTGGATAATATTTCGGCAAAACTGAATTATTATATATTCTAGTGGTGATTTAGGCTTTGGTTGTCTAGATGGTGGCTAGAATGAGTAGAATCAGTAAACAAACTTTTGGGATTACAAGCTGTGGTGGGAGAATGAGATTCAAGTGAATGGCATTCCATTTTGTACTGTATTTTGTTCAAAGTGAATGGGCCCTTTCGGTCAAAAAAAAAAAACAAAACAAAAAGTGAATGGGCTAGGTAAATAGATTATATAGATAAAAGTCATAAAACCTATTAGTCATGGCAAAAAAATAAAAAGATAAAACCATTACAAGAGATTAAAAAGCCCAAAGACAAAGACAGACAAAAAAGAAAACACAAACCTTAGCCCTAAGGCAGCAACATTACTCTTATGGTACCGACGGGAAAGGAAATCCGGAGACGGCCAGCACCAGCAAAACAAAAAACCACATATCCAACAAAATAAACATAAAATACATTAGTCCTTTAACTAATTTTTCAAATCTTATAGTACTCTAACTTTCTAATTTTTCAAATCTTATAGTCCTCCAAGCTTCTCATTTGTCTCATTTTGATTTATTTTTGTCACTTTTGTTAGTGTTCCATTTAAATTATTGATGTGACATTTATGGATTTTCAATAAAAAAATTATTGTACGTGATCGTAATACCGCGTGTTATTATTATGACATTGTATTATTAATTCACTTAAATTATAATATGTGTACAATTTGAAAAGTATTTTTTTAAGATTTATAGTTTTAAAAATTAATAATTATACATGTGTTACAATTTAAGTATATTGGTAGCACAACTCATTATACAATATAGTGTACTTACATATATATATATAATAAAATAAAATATTACACTTACAAAATTAATGTTAAAAAACAATGAATTAACATTAAAAAAAAATACATCCCCCACCCACCCACTCTGCTGGTGGCTCTCACTCCTCCCCACTGTTTCCCTCTCTCTCCCTTTCCTTCTCTTTCTCCATCTTCTTCCCTGCTGAGAAAGTCGTCAAGCTTCAAGCATTCATTCTTTCAGCAGAGTTGGTCAGCAGCTTCAACATTACTACTACAATATTAAATATGCAGTTAACCCAGACCGACCAAAATCATAGATTCAAAATTTGAAGTTAAACCCAATTAATCTTTGAATTAATTGATTCATGAATAATAATATTATCCTATCCTATCCTAGTCCTACTCAAAGCTGTGTCCTAGTACTATTGTGGTGAACATGAGTGGAGGTTGGTGGGTCATCCAATTTCTCAGCAGNGGGTTTGGGCTTGAGTTTTTGGATTTTGCCATTGTAAAAGGCCTAAGCATCAATTGTGAGACCTATAGTTGTCACGTCATTAATTTAAACGAAACACTAATAGAAGTGCCGGAAATTGGCCAAAGTTCAACAAATGGAAAAATTGGAGGACCCTAGAATTTAAAATTTTATTTAGAGAACTATAGTGAGATTCATGGAATAATTGAAGGACCATAGCTATGATTAACCTTATTTGAGGGGTATCATTATATACTTAATTAGTAATTAAGATCATTTGCCAATAGTGCTCTCAAACCCAGGCCACCCCCTCCACCTCCCTCGCCCCTCACCCTCAAACCCGAACAACGAGTCCTCCACCTCAGCCTTCCAAGAGAAGAAGAAGTAGGTCTCTGTCGACTACGACCAGGGCACTCACCACGTCTCCACCCGAGTCCGCGGCCTCGGAAAGCAAGACATCCCCAACCGCCACCGTTTAAGGGTCCAAACCGAGCATTTCCAGAAGGACTGGGCCGTCTCCGACGTTGTAAGCCGGGTCTACGACCTCAGCCCCTGGGACGACATCGAAGGCTTGCTCAACCGATGGGTCGGACGCTTTGCCAGGAACAACTTCCCCATTCTCATNTTCAATTTTATATAATTTTAAGGGTTTTATTAATTTTTTTATGAATTTTTGTCCACGTGGCTTTTTTAAAAGACAAGTCAACGTTTAATGGTGGGTCCACTTGTGCCACGTCAGCAGTTAACAGACCTCTTTACAGTTAGACTAACGGAGGTATTCAATTGACAAAAAACATAAATTGATGTACGCTAATGAAAGTTTTTAAACCAGAGGTACGCAACTGATGATTGGTGTATAGTTGAGGTATATATATGTAATTAACCCTTAATTTTTTAAGCTTAATATTTTTTATTATTTTTTCATCCATAAGACCTTCTACAGTGGGCACCGGAAAGGTGACCCAAAACCCAAACCCAACGGGCCGGAATTGTGGACCCAAAAAATGCCAAAACCCAAACCCAAAATGGTGCCGGCCCACCAAGTGCGTGCGTCGAAAGGAGAGTGAAGGACAACTGCAGCTGACAAAGGTTGGGAGTTGGCCCAGCCCACTAACGCAAAGGCCCAAAGCTTGCACGTGAGAATGAACACACCAAATGAAGTTACTGTTGCGATCGGACGACCCATCTTCAAAGCACCAACGACTCTTTTCTTAAAATGCATCCAGTGGCTTAGATTTTTGGGCCGTTGATTGCAACATATATGCATGTAATTTTTTAAAAAAATCATAAAAATTTGGAAAAATCTTAAAAAAAAAAAATCTAAAACATATAAAAAAATTCTAAGGGCTAGTACCCAAAAATTATATATATATATATATACACCTTAGTCTTCTTTCTTCACATCCTTCTTTGTTTTTACACAACAATTTCAACAAATTTAGTAAATTCAATATAGTTAGAGGTCTTACTTGGTCCGCAGTTGAAGATCATGCTCTAGTGAGAGCTTGGCTAGAGAAATCTCTAAATGCAATTTTTTGTGCGAATAAAAAAAATTAGATATTGTGAGAGGAAATTTTTGTTACTTTTCAACATAATTTGGGCACACCAACTATACAGAAAGTTGGCAGACTAAAATCACAGTGGAAGGACATTGTGTAGTCTTGCAACAAATTTTATGCCTCATTGATGGAGGCCGAAAGAAAGCGTCAAAGCAGTGATGGTGGTAAGTTTTATTTTATCAGTGTATATTTTTAATTGAATGACATATGTTTGTACCATTGTTAATTGATGAATTATTCATGGCTTTTTATTTTTGTAGTTTGGGAAAGCACTTGAGATATATGAAAACAATACAACTAAATAGTTTGGCATTAATCATGTTTATAAACTTTAAATTAACGAGTACTTAATCAGTTTTATGCATAAGTTAAATGGGTGGAAAAAATTGAAACTCATTTTAGGTCTCAACACCATTAGTGTTGCTAACACCCAAATCCAAAATTTAGACACTATTTGAGGGCCAAAATGGGTTTGGGCTTGAGTTTTTGGATTTTGCCATTGTAAAAGGCCTAAGCATCAATTGTGAGACCTATAGTTGTCACGTCATTAATTTAAACGAAACACTAATAGAAGTGCCGGAAATTGGCCAAAGTTCAACAAATGGAAAAATTGGAGGACCCTAGAATTTAAAATTTTATTTAGAGAACTATAGTGAGATTCATGGAATAATTGAAGGACCATAGCTATGATTAACCTTATTTGAGGGGTATCATTATATACTTAATTAGTAATTAAGATCATTTGCCAATAGTGCTCTAAGTAATTGGTTTCTACTATATCCTGTATATGGAAAAATTATTGGGTATAACCAATATACCGTCACGTGGAAGTGTATTGTTGAACGATATGTTTATATTTGTAAAGTATAATATTAATAACATTCACTCATATTATAACATATAAATTAGTTATACCATGTGGCATTATATCAGTTATACAAAATAATTTCTCATGTATATGTTATATTGTCATCGCTGTTATCAATTCATTATTTTATTTTTTTGAACTAGCTAGGTCATCGACAATGACATTAAATCAAGTTTGCTAGCTGCATATTGTCTATGCAGACTTTTATAACTTGCAGTACTGGTCTTTAACATTTTATAATTATGCAGCTAATTAAGTAATTAAGGTTCTCGATCTGTCTCCTTCTCTGCAGGCCACTGTAAACAGGTAGCTAGGGCTAGTTGACTTGAGCCTTGAGATGAAGATGTATATGCATGACATTTGTGGGAGTCCTTAATTGGGAAGTCAAAGCTAGATTAGTACTTAATTGTTTGGACAAGCCATATGTACATGCACCCACCGGCATTGGAGCATTTCTCGCGGCTTGTCACTTTCTACCCACTTTCATTGCATGACTCAACCCCACTTTCATTGCATATGACTTGCCCCCAGAAAAGGGAGGCCTCTTCTTTTTAAGTCTAGATTTTTGGCTCCATCTCTATTGCATGCATTATGCATATGCTTTCTTTAATTTGCTTTATCTCCGACCATCTAACTATTAATTAATATGGCCTTCTCGTTAGACTCATAGTTATCTTTAACTTGTTACAATAAAATATTGGGGGTATCATCAATTGCTATATATTCTGTTTTAAGGAATTGGAGTCCTAACCCTCTTTTAAAGGAACCATATATATAATTCTACATAGCAACAAAGCCACAGAATTTGTGCCTCCAAATTAATGGTATATATGAACTCTCTCCCACATTAGTGGGGTTAATTAAGTGAGATTCCTGACCTAGCTTTGAGAGAATTTTTTTTTTTTTTTTTCAAGGGAAGAAAGAAAGAAAAATGGTTGGTAATAAATAGAGAATAATAAATATACATGAAACGTTAGGGTGAATTTGTAATTTTGTAGTGGCCTCCAATGGATCTGAATTGCTCTAACATTGGGTCACGTGGGCGTGAGATGAATAAACCCAAGCTCCGAAGACCCACTAGACTTGTTCACATGGAAACCCTCATTGGGCCTCGTGACTTGCACGTGCTCACGTGGCTAGCTTTAATCCATTATTGTTTTTTAACTTTTTGGTTGGGAATGTTGCCAACAAGGCAACGACATTGGAAATTTTGGGTGATTTGGAGTTGGAAATGTGAGAAGTGCAAGTCACGACAAGGTGGATTAAATTTGTATTTCAAATAATGTATTAATATTTTATTAATTTATATATGACTTATTTTTAAAATTATTTATTTCATAACAAATAAAATACTGACATATATATTTAGAATCTAAATTTAAGATATATATTTTAAATCTCTAGCATTATTGATTAATTTATGATTGTAACTTTGTTTTTATTTTTAATTTTTATTAATCAAATGTTGTCCATAATCGTTCACGAAAAAAAAAAAAAAAAAGAGTGTCTTGACCATATGGTCAGTGACATTATTATAATTTTGCTTAAGGTGTTTTAATCCCCTTCTTCAATTAATTAATGATGTGGTTAATCTTGTACTAATTGTTTATAAAAAAAATCTTGTATTAATTAGTTGCTTACATTTAACTTAGGGTTCACATTAAGGTTATGATGGTTGTTCAATTACTTATCAAAACTGCTCCATTAATAAAACTAATTAAAAGCCTGCATTGAAGGGGAATGAGAAGTCCAACATACACAAAACGAAAATAACTTGTTTGTTCATGTGATAGGGATAGGCTGTGTCACGGTAGAGAGAGAAATAAAAAAAGGAAGAAGAAGGAGAGGAGAGGAGAGAGAGAAACAGAGGGAGGAGAGAGAGAGAGAGAGAGAGAGAGAGAG
>QANW01010875.1:1799234-1909478 GCA_003254865.1 Dryas drummondii | reverse complement strand
GGGGGGGGGATACCATCTATTGGTATACTCAGAACATGTAAGTCTCTCTCTACATAAAACTAATTAAAAGCTGCTCCATTAATTTGTTTCATTGCAATGGATACATGGATAAACATTAGCACCATATGAGGCCCAAGAAGCTAGTGCACTGTGCACCCAACATTTCCAATTTGAAACCCCAATCGCAGCATCCGATCCTCACTCTGTCTCTTTGTTAGTACTTTTTTATACATTGTTCCCTCAACAGGGAGATGCAAAGTTTATCCAACCAACGAACTATATCGTCCCCATATGCATATGTTAACATGTTGTTCTGAAAAAAGGGGAAAGAAAAAACAATTAATCATATGTTAGATTAATTATGGTATACCAAATTAGGTCGATTAGGCTTGCAATAATTTTGTACTAGCTTATAAATTCATGCATTAATATTTGTGTAGAATGGTGTGTTTCTCCTCTTATATATATCTTTACTAATTTATCAAACTATCATGTTTTTGTTGTTGCTTTATGTTTATGCCATTTCATTAGAAACACTCCTTCATATTAGTTACTTTCTAAATTTTGAAGCCAAAAATGCCTCGAAAATTTTGACACGAGATAAGTTCTGGACTAATCCTCAACTCTCCCTCTCACGTAGGATCCCTAATTTGGGGATCTTGCATATGGACAATTGATCTCTTTTTTGAGTGATCTGATGTGTAATTAATGTATTTGGTGGCTTAGCTCTAATATCATATTGAATATTTATCCTAAAAATTCAATGAGTATGCTTGTGTTATATTATTGGCATAGTTATTTATCCTACATTGAACAATTGTAAAGGGGAGGCCTGTTACACCCCAAACTTGAGCCTAGAAGGTTTGGGCATATGGCAGTGCCACAGCTAGTGGTCAACTGGTCATTAGTGGCGGAGCCAACATCTTCATCTAAGGAGGGCTATAAACTTTTTTGAACACAAAAAATATTTATTATTGATTAATAATACAAGAATTCTTTTATAAGTCTTCAAATTTTAAGAGTTATATGATAACTTTATTGTTTTGAATTTACAATTATTTCTCTCAGGACATTCATAACAATAAAAATCATCTTTATATAATTAGAATTACTTTCATAAACAAAAAATTCAAGAGAGTTAACTTGTTCTTAAGTTAATTAATTATTAAGTATTTCCAACAAAAATAAGGATTTTTTTTTTCTTTTTATAAAATGAGGAAGATATATCAACTTTTACCTTTAAAAAATATATATAATGATTATCTGCATTTACACATGTTACACAAAAAACTAGGGGTGTGCATTTTAACCGTGCATCGGCAAAACCGGCTGGACCGCATTGGTAAAACACCGTAAAAAATTGCGTTCACAAAACAAAGTCAACACCGTAAAGAAAACCGAATCGCACTGATTTCGGTTCCACAATTCATTTAACCAAACCGCATCGAACCGCACCGCATAAATAAAACAACTATATATTTTTATATTATTTTTATATACTTTTTATACATATTTATACAATTTTTATATACTTTTTATACACATTTTTATACACTTTTTATACACATTTTTATACACTTTAGACTCGAAGCCCTAATAAAATTAATATTAACTTAGCTATATTTTAGATCCTAAAATATATTTTATATAAACTTATGGTCTATATTCTAGATATATCATATTATAATATAATAATAATGTTTTAGTATATAACTTTTAGTTATGCTCATTACCCTATATAATAAAATTAGTATATTCTTTATACTCTATATACTAAAACATTTAATTTTTTATAGTTCTAGAGTATAATATATACTGTATAAGTATATAGGGTATATGGCAAATAAGGTATAAGATTTAAAATTTATGGTTTGGTATAGGATATTAGAGTTTATGGTATAAGGATTTAAAACTTATGGTATAGGGTTTGGTTGCAACTCATTTCTCATTCCGACCCTAAACCCTAAACCCTAAGGTTTAAAATTTTATATATTCTATATAGTTTAGTTACATAAACTAGTTTGCCCAACCAAACCTTAATCTGTCCAAACCGCCAAACCCCAATTTGCCCAAACCCCAAACCAAATCCAATTGCTCAAACCCCAATTTGGCCAAACCCCAAAACATATGCTTTATATAAATTATAAAACATTAAAACATATGTAAATGTAATTAAAAGACGAAACCCCAATATGGCCAAACCCCAAAACACATGTTTTATATAAATTATAAAACATATGCATGTAAATGTAATAAAAAGACCAAACCCAAACGAAACCCCAATATGGCCAAACCCTAAAACATATGTTTTGTATTAATTATAAAATATTAAAACATATGTAAATACAATAAAAAGACGAAACCCCAATTTGGCCAAATCCCAAAACATATGTTTTATATAAATTCTAAAACATTAAAACATATATAAATGTAATAAAAAGATGAAACTCCAAACGAAACCCCAATCTAAATTTCTAAACCATAAAATGACAAAAATCAGAAATTTAATTCACAAAAACAATAAAACACAAATCTAAACGCAGTGGTGCAGTGACCCAGTGACCCATCCTCATTCCTCTCGAAACCTCCTCACTGTCACAGTCTCTTGCGATGTTCTCTCTCTCTCTCTCTCTCTCTCTCTCTCTCTCTCTCTCTCTCTCTCTCTCTCTCTCTCTCTCATTTTCTCTCATATCGTCTCTCATCTCAGTCGAAGACTCGAAGGCTTCGCATCATCGCAGGCTTCCCAACTGAACAGGTATGTCTCTCACTCTCAAGTCTCATCTATCATTCTCTCGTCTCTCATATCTCACCCTCTTATGTCTATCACTTTCTCACTCTGAAATTTGGGGATTTTTGTGTAATTGCAGCTCTCAGTCACTTATCTCTCTAATCTCTGTTATCTCTCTCACTTTCTTGCCTCTTGCTTTTCATCTCTTTCGAAGAACCGTGGTGGAGAATCGCACTGCAGTGGACCTTGAATGGTCTGGTTTGGTTTGGTTTTTTTCCTCCTTTTTTGATTTTTAGCACCAAACCGCACCGTTTAGGAACGTCCGGGGGTGAACAGGGCCTAACAACACCGCGCCTACCCCTACAAAAAAACTATTTCATTTCGTATATCAAAAATAATTATTTAGAAAATATATGTCATATATATTAACAAAAATAATAGAAAAATGAACATGAAAAATCATTCATTAAAGGTGAGGGGGGCATGTGTCCCCCTTGGTCCCTATGTGGCTCCGTCATTGGTGGTCATCCAAGTGTAGAAATGATTACTAAGTTTGTGATAATTAATCCTCAAATCAAATGATTAATGTAAGACTATACTTCTTCTTTTTTTCCTACTCGAGATTTAATAGTTAGGACAGAGTGCTACTACAAACACACGCTTGGTTTGTGAGCCGTAAGGTTGTATTAGTAAGACATTCTTTTTAGGGAAAAATTTACAAACAAGCTAGACACATATTTTGATCGTTATTTCATTTTTTGACATTAATTTTGCTTTGTGTTAATAAAAGACACATTTTCATTTTGTGTCAATTATGGACCATGTTTTTTTCAGTTTCTTTGAAATGAAATTAAATAAGCTGCAATATAAAATTAAAGTGCCCCAATTGTCAAATAGGGTTTCAAAGTTCACATGCAAAACAATACATGTTAATTCTAGCTTGTACAATAGTCAAGGAAAAAAAGAGCATTGTTTCTTTTCAAAATACTAAACCTAGAGACACCAACTTAATCGAGAAACTCCAAACTCGTGGACTGTCACAAGGACTTTTTCATCTATTATAAATAGGATCATCCACCTCATTAGAAATGCACAATCCGCACAATCTCTACACATCTCCTTAATTATGGCTCACATACGTCTTTCTATCATTGTATATTGTAATCATTTTATTCACCGATGAAAACCATAAACACAACACCGTACGTGTAGCCCAAATTGAGTCCTCCATATGATTGTGATTCTATCATTTCATTTTCCTCATTCATTCAGTCCATTTTTAAGCATCAATAGAGTGTATATAACTTTGTCTAATTTGTACATATACCCAATAAAACTATAGTTTTGTCTCACTTCACTCCCTTAGAGTTTATTATCTCAATTTACCCTCTGTAAGTTTAATCTGTGTCTCACATAATTTGAAATAGTCAAGTCTATCCATTTTACTATTTGAATTATTGACATGACATTTACATAATAAGGAATAAATTGACAGACTTGACGGTTTCGAGTTATGTGAAATAAGTGAGAAACTTAAAATGAGTAATTTAAAACAATAAACTTTAAAAAAATAAAGTGAAACAAAATTATAATTTCACGGAATAAATGTGTAAATAAGCATATAACTTTTATTAGATATTTAGCTCAACCAATGGGAGACTAACTGTATTTAGTTGCATAAATCTATAACCAGCGTTTAACGGATCTGCAACTTGAGAGAATAAAGCCCACACCACATGATAATAAAACGACAATGCGGTCATAATCAGCCACATGGGCCGCTCAGGATCATGGTTTAAATTAGTACCCAAAACTTTTTTCTTCAACTTTTTCTTTGTGATTAATTAACATTAATTTAAATACCAGGGAATCAATTCGATAATGGTTGCGTTTAGAAATAATTTTTAATTTAGAGCGTATACGTAGGACCACTTTGAAAGGAGCAAGGAACATTTTACCAGGCAAATAATATAATATGGTGTACTTTGCAAGTTGGCTTTAGAATTTGTATAAACAGTTTTCGAAAGATGATTTGGATGTGTTTGTCAATGGGAGGCTGATGGGTTTGGAGTTCTGTCAATGGGTCTAGTCATGTGACTCACCAAAATTTTTCCTTTTGGCTCATAATAATTAACTAATTAAGTAATCAAATTTATAAAATTTGTCAAGTTACACGCGGCCTTCATGGTTTTGTTATTTTTGACTTGTGATAGAACTTGTTTTTTTTTTTTTTTGGGCAATGTCATGGAACTTGTTAACTATATATGTTTGAGGTGAATAAATATGATCTCTTATCAAACAGTCCAACAATATAACAAAATGTATGTTATATTGTGAAGTTTTCAATTTATATTGTTAATCAAATAAATTCTGAAGTTATTTTTAACTAAGAGAGCGCAATGTAATTATTCATAAGTTGGCACATTTCGTTTTGAATAAATGTAGTATAAACTATATTGTCACTAACTATCATGTTATATGTAACCCATTTGTTTTCATGAAAAACAAAATTACCAATTGTTTCTCCGAAAAAAAAAAAAAAAAACCAATAGGTGCTATGAGGGAGTGGGAATTAACTTAGAGCCCAAGAATGCCCTGTTTTTTTTTTTTTTTTCCCTTTAGATGAAACAAAAATTTAATAAAAGTCAATCAGAATTACATATATTCTCTAACAGGACGTCTTGGAGAAAGTCACGAGGCTCATCTTGCCGAAGGCACATCAAAGAAACAGTCATAAAATATCGAACTAATTCATTAGCTTGACGAGAAATATAGGCAACGGATAGACACCATAGTGCATTTAAAAGGAAGCCAATAATCAATAATCCGCCTAATAGTGGACAAATCCTCCCTGGCCTCCCCTTAATTCGCACAGTTTGAACAATTTTAAGGGAGTCCCCCTCAACTGCCCCTGGAAAGTAATTAAGGAAAGTAACTTAAGTCCCTCCACATGATCGATCAACCCTGAACTCAATCTCCATGGCTATTCTCGATCGCTGCAAAATTGTCCCCAGCATCCCGAATGATGACTCACACACTCTTTTTTTTAGAAGATTTCGAAATATACTTCAACGCATCTACAATAAGTAAATATAACGAACCTACATACAATTCTCATAAACAAATAAATAACCTACAATAATAAAGAAATAAACATTTGTATAAAAAAGAAACAAACGAAGAAACCTACATTAATTATTCAATAAGAACTTATTTTACCATAATTCAAAAAAGAACCTACATTTAATAAAAATACTATAAAAAACCCACGTCAAAATCATTCAATAAGAAACATACATTAGAATAATTTAATAAGGAACCTACATTTAATGAAAATACAATAGCTAGCTAATACACCTGCACCATTAGACAAAAATATATATATATATATATCCTACAACATAAAAACTCACATATCTCCAATAAAACAAAAAAAGCTTACATATCTCTAATAAAAGAAAGTCACACATTTATTTCTTTTTATATTTGAATACGAACAACCATAATTCTAGTAATTTAATGATTCTCTATAGTCTAGTGCTTTGGCGGAGAAAGAAATCTGAAATCAACAATAATTACATAATGGCAAAACTTGTAAATAATAGAAAACTAATGAATTATTGTTATCTTATATGGCATAAGATTTTGAATATGAAATTTAGCTATTAAAAAAAAGTAATGGTGTTAGAGTCTATAAAGAATTAGTTTAAAGGAATATCCAAATATCCCTAAAAAATATCATTCATAATACCCTTTTATGAAAATTTCTATGACCCATGTGCTTTACTAGTTTAGTATTTGAACAATAAATTCATCTTCGATCCATGCATGCATATGTTCCCTGTCTCTTAATAAATATAAGAATAATGCTATATTTACCACATTCTTATATCATATTTTTATACCATCTTACATGTCATTATTTTATTAGACAAAGTTTTTCTTTTTCTTTTTGGATTTTTGTTTTTATTTTTTAGTGTCCAATGCATGAATGCCATGTAAGTTGCCACATAAGGTGGTATGAAATTGTGGTATAAAAATGTGGGATATCTAGCACTACTGTAAATATAATCAGATCGATATGATTGTTCTAGGTTGGTGCAATATACTTATCTATCCTTCTTTTCTAATGATTTAAAGAAACAAATACAAATATAGTAATAATATATATTGAGAATTAATTAACTAAAATAAGAAAAAGACCTGTTAGCTAGTACTTTGTAGTAGAAAGATCCAAGAGTGTCTGCATGCATTTTTCTTGTTAAAATAATAGAGACATAGATACTTCACTAGTTAACTGTATAAAACCCAAGTGCATGCTTATCAGATAATGATTGGTTAAAAAAAACAATTATACTAGGTTTAGGGATTTCAATTATCCGACCAAATCTTAATAATCAAGATAGAAATAAAAACAACATGAAAAAGTAGTTAATTTTTAAATTCTTAAACACTACTAACAGAAAGCTAAGGATTAATTTAGAAAGCATCCGTATATATTTATCATATTTTTGTTGTTTTAGAAGCAAAGTACATTAATTACTATATTTTCTGTCTGGTATCTTTGTTAAGACTTAAGACATCATTATATAGAATAATAGAAGGCTTGGAAATCAGTGAATAAAAGATTGATCAATCAGTACTATTTGTTGTCCTAAAAAAACCAGTACTATTTGTTGTGCTGATAAAGAGGGTTTTGTCCTGTTTGGTGATCCATAATTAGAATTAATGCTCTGATCACAATTAATTAGAGGATTA
Source organism: Dryas drummondii (assembly GCA_003254865.1). Lineage (NCBI taxonomy): Eukaryota > Viridiplantae > Streptophyta > Magnoliopsida > Rosales > Rosaceae > Dryas > Dryas drummondii. Next base: position 1,901,992 of record QANW01010875.1, on the reverse strand, counting down.
CTATTAATGTCATATATTGTAAAATTTTCAATTAAGCACACCATTGGTAGCTTGATTGTAAATCAAGTGGACAAGTGGCAAAGAATAAATATTGTAAATAAAATTAAGAATTAAAAAGAAAAGACAACAAGTTGTTTGAAATGATCAAAAGCTTGTGGGGATCACCTCCGGATTTAAGCAATATATTAGAGGAAGTTAATTAGCTCTTTGGCATCCGAAGATGTGTGTTATTGATTGAGAGTGAGGATGATGTTATCATCGAGATTATCAAAATGAGATGTATTGTCAATTAATTTGTAATGAACCACGACAAGTTTAAGGGCATTTACTTAGAAGCCATGGGAGCACTTACTTGGAAGAATATATCATAATTGAGAGAGACTTGGTGCTCTCAATTATTTGAACTAGTCAATTGAGATGAAGATACATATACGGTTCTTTTTTCAAGTCGCATTGCATGACACCTCGATGCTCACCGTCATAATCATCATTAAAAATGAAACCATATATAATTAGATACACAGATTAATGCATACATTTATAAGTTTGAATGATGATCTTTGCATGTATTTTTCAATTAATTAGATTTAGCATCAATGATATAAATGTAATTTTGCGTGAATACTTGAATTTTGGACATTTTCCAATAAAGTTAGAGAAATACTACTAGATTAATAAAAAGTTATTTACCATTGTTGAAGAATATTATTAGGCCAACCGACAATTTTTGTCTATGTAGTTTTTGCATCAATCAACAAAAAATTTTATTTTTATTTATTTGTTTTCAATAGAATTTAATACTATAATTTTTTTTTTAATTTAGATATTAAGTTTTAACTCTAAGATTTTGAATAACAATCGAGTTGTCAATAAATTGAATTCAAAAACTATTTGCATTGTTGACCAATTGACGATGCACGCATCTTTGTGTGGTCGTTCCCTCCCTCTAGAGACGGATCACATATATATAATGTGTATGTAGTTATTATTATTATTATGTTATAAGAGGAAATTACAGATTTAGTCCACTTATTTTATACCTAATTCAATTTTAGTCCACAATCTTTTTTAAGTTATGTTTTGGTTCACTATTTGTTCCACTTGTTCAATAAACGTCTAGATTTCTTTTCTCAAATTTAGCCTACCTTATACCTTATCAAATCTCACCCAAATTCAGCAAACATATACTTGTTTAAAAGTTATGCATCTTTTCTTTACAACCATAAAAAGATCATTCAAATTAAAGTTTTAAAACTCAAGATAATTGACCCTAAAGTAGGGTACCCGAAATTGTCAATTTTTCAAATTTCACCCTATCTCAATTCTCTTAGATTCTAATACTCCAAATTGGTTCCTATAACTAAGAAATGATGAGATATAATTTATACTTCAATTATAATTTAAGAAAACACAATCTAAAGGATTTAAAGTCACAAATCTAAACTTTCATTGAACAAGCGCAATAATTAGTGAACCAAAATTGAACTAGGTATAAAATAAGTAAACAAAATTTGTAATGTTTTCTATGTTATAAATCTTAGAGTTATTATCGGTATGGAAAAAACTTATTTATCACGGTTGTATACATTTTATGTCTATCTCTTTCATCATATGATCTAGCATGTGATTAGAAACATAGACACAATATTATATATACTCATTACTGTAATGAAAGTCTTTCTATATATACATTTATACGTGATAATATATATGATTCTTTATTAGTTGGAGGTAAAAGTGGACCCATAAGGTTTAACGTAAATGATCAAATCAATCAAACTTTGGAGTTATGTTAATTTAATTTCCTTGGCACAATAAACAAAGAAAATCCGTTTAAGGTACGTATAATATCACTATATAAGTCACAATCATATATAATCGTACTCAAATACATATACAGAAGTTATGTATGTTGACAAGGAGCCCAGCGAGTGCATGTAGTGAAAGAAGTAATGGCTCGGACTTTTTTTACTCTCGCGGGCTGTAGGCTAGCCCATGTACAAGGTTAAGCTAAGGCGTGCCTCCTAAATCCCAAGTCTCTGCCAGCTGCTTCATGACTCAGACTCTGAGAGAGAGAGAGAGAGAGAGAGAGAGAGAGAGAGAGAGAGAGGTGTGAAAAAGACCTGGGGGATAGGATATGGAGGTAGAGTTGGTGGATCTCCCAAGGACATTGAGGGAGGGGAGGGTCTCATTCATTCTCATGATCTTATCAGAAAGTCAATAAAGGGGGTAATTAGTTGGTCACTTGGCCTTTGCTACGTACCAGCTCTTTGCCTCTTAATTTGTTTCTTCTCTTCTCAAGGTTAGCCCTCGTGGGTTTGTCTTTTTATGACATCAAACCCCCATAATTAATTCAATATATAAAATATAATATTACACGCTCAGTAGTACGAGCACTAGTAGGTTAAAATCTTTGAGAGAGTGAGTGCCTCAGTATTTTCAGACCCTTTTATGACCCCCCCCCCCTCTCTCTCTCTCTCTCTCTCTCTCTCTCTCTCTCTGGGCGTGGCCTAAAATTCGGGGGGCTTTTCCTAGGACTGGAAAGGACGATTGTTGGTACAATAATAATAGCTTTATCTCTGTCCCAAGCTTTAAGCAACATGCACAACCCTCCTTTCTTTTTTCTGAACCAGCCAGCTGACCCAGCTTCCATACACGCATGTTTCACAGGAATCTTCAAAACTTGCAATGATTCACCACAAAAGCAATTATAATATTTGTAACACCAACGCGCAACTGTTGTTAGCTAGTGCGTACGTGCGTATATAACACTATCTAATTGGTTAAAGTGTCACCCAAAGTAGCTAGTATTCATTAATTAAATGATCAGAAGCATTCTTGATCATGTGGCTTTATTTAAGTAGCTAAGAGCCTAAGGCACTTGCTTAGAATATGTACGTCCAACGCAATCAAATTGGTCACACATGAATATTAAACTTGCATTTATCAACGCCCAAGTAAATTGATATGCATAGCGTCACAATCCAATTGATTTAAAATGTGACTCGGAATTGTGTTATTATTGGGTTTGAGCTATGTTTTAAAAAGAAAAATTATAGGGTACGTATAATCAATATATTATTATATGATATAACTAATTTAATATATAAGAGTATTATTAGACGATATATTTATATTAGTAGAATATAGTATTAATATCATTCATTCATATTAAATACATAGACTGATTATATCATATGTTAATATATCAGTTATACAGAATAATTTCTTTTTAAAAATACATTAAAGTAATGCGGGACTAAATTGTTAAACACGTAAATAGAACATATCCTTCAAAATTAATTTTCAAGGAAATAGTGTTCACCTAGTGGTATCCTAATATACTACGTATATATTTTAGAGATACCAAAGTCACGTGAAACTACAGTGTTGGTAGAATTTATCCTTAAAAGTCCGCCTGGTCGTGTTTACATTCTACATATGTCAAAAGTAACCAAATGATGGAGGACTATGCTAATATATATATATGACCAAGATATATAACACTATTGCTTGTGGGTTTATTTGTAGTCAAGGGCTTACTTAGGCACTTGGGTAGAGTAAATATGAGTGAGAGTGGAAGCATAATAGGAAACTGAAAGGGGGTGAGGGGAAAAGGGTATTGGGAAAGTGTAAGAGCGCGCAGGAGTAGTGCAGTGCAGGAAGCTGGGCAATCCTAAAGAGGACCCCGGGATTTAAGGGGAGAAAATATGAGAGAGAGAGAGAGAGAGAGAGAGAGAGAGAGAGAGAGAGAGAGAGAGAGATCATAGAAGAGACCAATTCCCAATGAGACTGTGAGAGAGAGAGGCCTCGTGGCCGACAGCCATACGGTGCCCCTTAACTTCTCCTGCGTTGTTGACTTGGACCGCACGTGAGATCTCTCTCTCTCTCTCTCTCTCTCTCTCTCTGTCTCTGCAGCTTGACGCCACGCACAATTGGATTGGGTAAAGCCCATGAAGGAAGACAGGGTTAATGACAACAATTTACAAATCATGTACATGAACAAATTATAATGGACAAGTTTCAACAAAGTGCGAGTATTGGAGACCCACTACACTTGGAATGGGACCATCATCATTATTCACATATTTGTACTCTTCTTCTTCTTTGTCTTTTTTTTTTTTTTTTTTCAATAATTAAGGCATAAAAATATGACAAAAATAAAAGAAAGAGTGCAAACTTATAAAATTGGAGTGTCAAAATTGTCATCCTATTCTAATTATACTATGCATATTCCAAAATACAGAGCAGAACAATGACAACAGAATAGACATGCATTTATAACGTTAATATTTTTAACATCTTAAAAATATTAAATGGATCATTCTAAAATTTAATATTTTGAGTTATTTTATCATGTGTCCTTGTATAGGAGAATTTTTCTCAGGAAAGAACATGAAAACGGATATATTGACTTAGTCTGCCTAGAGGTTACGTGGATCCAAGAATTGGATTTGACATTAAGGATTCGTTTTTCAAAAATCTTCTTTATGTCCTTTCAACTTTCAAGTACAAGCTCCCTGAGAAAAACACCAAACTTCTTGGTACCTTTACTCCTCTGCTTGACTAGCATAAATTTAATTTATATATGTAATTATATAAATTATTTTAATAAAATTTATAAATTTATAAATATTTTAAATATGTACCTAATTTATTATTTAAATTGAAAGATAAATTTATGTTCATTGATTTATTAAGAGATCAGTTAAATGACAACTTGGCTTTTGTTGACCGGAATTACTTAGCGATATGGTGTTATTTCAGCAAACATTTCCACCAAATAAACAACACGGGCTCATAATTTAATAATAATATAGAGAGAGTTTGTGGGCCCGTGTCAGGGGGTTAGGTGAACCCGCAGAAAATGATCGACACGGGTCCACCTAATCCCCGTGTTCATCATCTCTTTCTCGCTCGTTGAACACAAGTGAAAGATTTATATTCGAATTTGAGAGAAAACGTGATGTTTTTGGGAGATTAAATAGTCAGAAGAGCGTTCGACGAGCAGAAAAGAGGTGATGGGTATGTGGGCCCATGTCAAGTGGATATGTGTTGCTCATTTGGCGGGAAATGTATATTGAGTTGGTGTCACGTCGCCAATTAATCTCCGTTAGTAAAAGCCAAGCTGACATTTAACTGATCTCTCAATAAATTGATGGACGAAATTTTATTTTTCAATTTACATAATAAATCATGTGTACATTTAAAATATTTGAAAGTTCGTAGACTCCGTTGAAATAGCATATATAATTATGTGTCTAAATTGAATTTATGCCTTAAGAATATTATAACAATAATATAGTCTTATTAAGGAAATTATTTTGCCATTTCCAGAAAAAAAAAAAAAAATACTTCACACTCTACCGAGAATAAAAATTATTGCTTAACAAAAGGATAGCGAGCACGATTTGTTCTGATCAGTTGTATCTCTACAGAGTCCTAATAATAACATTATTACAGATTTACAATGGTAGCACTTCTCATGAGTCATGATCTATAATTAAAGATAAATGTAAGAGATTTACAGTGAGTTGTCTTTAATTCATTGCAATAAATTTAAAGATAAATATCTTAATTTCTAGAGGGAGATTAGAATTAAATGTTAATAATTATAAACCCCCTAGTTAGAGATAAAATCTCTCATAACCTCCACCCAAAATCTAACTCTCTTATAACCCCCAATCTTACACTTAATATTTTCCTAAACCCCCTAGTCAACTAATACCCAGTCAACTTTGACTCCCCATATTTTAATTTTCCAATTTTACCCCTTTTGTTTTATTTTCATTTTCAGCCAACTAATACTCTCTCTCTCTCTCTCTGTTGGCTTTCTCCCCTCTGCGTCTCTCTCTCTCTCTCCCCGCTGCTGTCGCCGGCGCGTGCGCCGCCGTCTGGCGACGGTTGCCGGCGAGACCGGTCCCATCACACTCGCCTCTCATTCCTCTTCCTCCCTATGCCCTCCACGTGCCGTGAAACTAAACGTCGACGCCAGATCGGGTCTAAGCAGATCTGAGCTCTCTCGCCGGCGATCCGTCAATTCCGGCGGCGACGAGGTGTCGGACCGGTTGGGTTCTTCTCGCCTCTTCCTCTTCTATCTATTCATGGCCTTTTCTTTCCCATAAAATCCACAGAAAACCAAATGCAGCCCGAAGTCCGATCGTCATCTCCGGCGGTGACTTTGCGATTCCGGCGACGTCGCAGCTGCTCTCCACTTCCAGAAGCTTCCTCTCGACATGGTGAGTGTGATGGTGGTCTCCGATTCTCCAATTGACCACCGTGGACGGCGAATCGACTCCGAGAAGGTCTGAGACTTACCGCCGCCATTGCCGGCGATTCCGACGGCGGATTGAAGTGGTTCCGGTCCCATTCTTCTCCCCTCGACATTCTCTCTCTACTGGTATACAAATTTGTGTTCAATTGCCTCGAATTTCAAAAGCCCTAATTTGAAAACCCCAACCTCCGCTGCTGCCACTCTCGGAATTCGGCGGCTCCGACCACCCATGGTTAAGTTTTTGGTATGAAAATGCTCATCTCTCTGAGTTCTTTATGTTTGTTAAATCAATTCTTTGATTTAGATAATGAGATTGAAATTCTTGTGAATCTGATTTATAAGTATATTTGTGAACTGATTTGTAAGTATGTTTGTAAACTATTTGTGAAATCTGATTGTGAAATTGATTCACAAACATTTTTGAAATGTACAGTTTGCGAAATTGATTTTGTGAATCAATTTGTGAAATTCTTGAAATTAAACAGTTTCAGTTCGTGAAACAGTTTCAGTTCTTGAAACAGTTTCAGTTCTTGAAACATTTTCAGTTCTTGAAACATGAGTTTTAAATGAACTTTGAATGAAATTATGGTTTTGAAATATGATGAATCAAATTTGCAGGTAGAAACAGATCGAGGCAGTGGCGACTGTCGTGTACTCGTCGCGCGTGAGGTGATCGGACGACGTTGTATTGTTGGCTACTCCTCTCATCTCAATGACTTGTTGTATTGTTGGTTTTTTTTTTGATAAGGTTGCTGTGTTCTTTTTAGTGAAACGGAATTCAGTAAAGGTGTAACTGTTTTAGTGAAGTGTAATTGTTTTAGTAAAGGTGTAATTGTTTTTTAATTAAGGTGTAATTGCATTTTAGTCGAGGTGTAATTGTTTCATCACTTAATTCAGTTTCAGTAAGTGAATTCATAACTGAATTCTTCAATTTAGTGTAACTGAATTTCTGAAATTCAGTTTCAGTGTAATTGAATTTTTGAAATTCAGTTTCAGTGTAACTGAATTTTTGAAATTCAGTTTTAGTGTAATGAAATTAAATTTCAGTGTTTGATTTTAGTTTTAGTGAAATATTGAGTTTTAGCAAAAACTTCAATTCCACAAAAAAAAAAAAAAAACAGTTTCACCAAAATACAGTTACAGTGACGTCAGCGCGCGTCAGCATGCGTCATAAGGGTAATTTAGGATTATAAGTTTTAGGGGGTTTTGAAAGAGTTTATAGATGGGTGGGGGTTTAGACAAATTTTTTTGGTGAGTAGGGTGTTTAAAATTAGGCACTATAGAATTAAAATAGCAAGAGGAATTTTCACCATTAATTCTAATTAACTGTAATTCTAAAAAAATACAAAAAATTATAGTTTAACTGTTACAGTCCAAGGATATAAAAAAATATTAATTGATACCATCTGTATCATTGGTTCCTCTTCTTTCCCACAAGCAATATATATAATTAAAAAGCAACCACTTCGAATTGTTTTTTTTTTTTTTGGCCATTAAACTTCTAATTGTTAATTTAAGTTATTTTATGGATTTGCATTTTTTTTTATTGATCATAAGGTTTATAAAAAAGGGTGCCACGTGCTTTCTTGGTAATCAGTATATTCATAAATTTGACTTTTTTATTTTTGTAAGGAAACAGATGTAATGCATTAATTCAAATGAATACAAAAGTCCTCTAAAAAAGCGTCCTCATTAAAATTTGGGGACTCATGATGCATAAATAGCATATCTAGCTAGTCTTTGGGCAACGCTATTAATTGGCTTGCCTAGGAATATGACATAAGGCGACCCCTCTAAGAAAATCCGCAAGGAACATAATATCCTCCACTAACCAACTCACATAGAAATTTCTATTATAAGTCGGTTAACTTTTTTATGATCTAAGCATTTGGCACCGCATTGAGCTCTCAACATCTTTTTTTTTTTTTTTTTTCCTCTTTTTTAATGGAATCGCTAAGCAGTTTTAATACAATGCAATTCAAAAATTTCAACATTTTTTTCAAAAGAAAAGACTGAATTTTACTATGAATCAAGATTGGTTATATGACACACAGATTGAATACAATCCATGATACACAGATGACCAAAAACCAAAAGAACATATATTGTTCCTTTAACACAAAACGAGCAATAATACTATGCTCTCTCAACTTATAACAAAAATCCTAGAGATTGGTTATAGGCTAGCGAACAATGATTTGACCTCCTTCTTCATCAGATGATTAAGCATTAATTATACTTGAAGAGAGCTTGACTCCAGATAAAATGCAAATAACCCACATCTATAGCTAGTTGCACGCCATGTTTGATTGCTAATAAATCCAAAACAATAAATCAACTTTAATCCCCAATTAATAAAGTATTTTCCTAATTGAACGATAGTCATTCTTTATTCAATAAAAAAGATAACAACAGGCTTCTTGTCGATTTATTCCATACTCGAAACCTTTCTTCCTTCTTTCTTCAAAGTTACATAATACGACGTAGGATTAAGAAAAGACATAACCAAAACAATTGTGGGAGGCACAACGAGACTCAAACCAAAATAAAACTAGAGTTTAGGATAACCCTAGAAAAACCCTTCTAAGAAAAGGAAAAAAAAAAGGAACAAACTCTTTCTATAATCAAGAAATGGACAACTCTAAGATCAATAAAAGAACTCTTTAAACTAAAACGATCAAATCACTAGCCTACGACGGTCTAGAAAAGCAAGACTGCGGCAGAAAAAAATGGTTTTGGGTGCTGCGAAAAGAGATAAGTGAAAGAAAGTCTTCAACAATTTCAACCCTAAAGTCATATAAATTAAAAATGATATTTACACAAATATTTTTGTGTTTTTGTTACATATATACATGTGAACAATAAATAAATTAACACAAAATTATATTAATTTATAATCACATTCACCCTAATTTTGTTAGTTAATTAGTATTAAAAAAAATAGTTTCAATTGTCCAATAAAAAAAAAAGGACACATCGAGCGCTCGACACTGTATAAACACGCAATTCATTTTATAATGTATGTCAGTTTATCATCATCAAATAATGGCTGAAATTATAAATTTGGTCTACTTATTTTATATATAGTTTAATTTTGATGCACGATCTTTTTTAAATTATAATTTTAAATCTTTTTTGTTGTTTTTTCTTCAATTATAATAAAAGTATAAGTTATATTTCATTATTTTTTAGTTATAGGAACTAATTTGGAGTATTTAAATAAAATAGAATTGAAGTTTGGTGAAATTTAAAAATCTGAAAAATTTTCTAAGAAAAATTGGTAATTTCAGATACCCTACTTTGAGGCCAATTATTTTGAGTTTTAGAATTTCGATTTGAATGATCTTTATATGGTTGTAAAAAAGAGAGTATATTTTTAAAACAAGCATATGTTTGTTGAATTTGACTGAGATTTGATAAGGTAAAAGAATAGACAAATTTGAGAAAATAAATTTGGATTTTTATTGAACAAGTAGAATAATTAGTTGACTAAAACAGAACTTAAAAAAGATCGTAAACCAAAATTGAACTAAGTATAAAATAAGTTGACCAAAGTCCCAAATGAACTAAGGATTATATGATTATCTTTTTTAACTTCTTTGTGATAGCAAATTAATACAGGGCTATGAAGTTTAAGAAAGTGTCAAAACTAGTTGCCACATTCTCTGGAGATACGACCAAAATAAATTTTTTATGGCCGCATGAAATCTTTTACTAGTCCATAAGATTCAAGATTGTGTTGGACATATATATAAATAATAGGATTTTTTTTTTTTTTTTTTGTGATGAAGCAGTTGAAGATATTTATTGTGAACTAAGTGAATATACTGTAAGAAACTTTTAGGAGCGCTGTCAGCCACAAACAAGCATGGGAAACTTCAGAACACAAATAAGTGCCAAGAATATCTCAAAATTGGCTTCACTAATTTTTAATTGTATGATGTGGGATTCACTCAACCTTCTTTATGGTTGTTATATTCACAAATTGCATGCGTATTAGACTTATAGATAGAGGAATAATGCGTAATATAAATAAAGGCATATGCTATATAGCATTTTCCTAAACTAGAGCTAGATTCTTAACTCAGTCTCTCACAAATGACACAATGCCTTTGCCATGCCAAAAATAACTTATACCAATATGATCATATCGCTAGTTAATTAATTCTGAAGATATTACTAGAAGTTAAAATAATGATGTCATATAGGACCAGAAATAACTTATTCAGGAGTTCCTAACTCCAATAGTATAGCATTTATACCTGATATCCAAGAAAAGAGTTTGATTCTTATTCTTCAAGTCCCGTCCATAAAAAAAAAAACAATAAAATTACACGTTTTTAATCTCTATAGTTTTGGCCATATATGTTCCACTAAGATATCTATAATTTCAATTGTGCCCATTTTGCTCTTTGATTTCCTAACGGGTTCAATTTAAGGATCCATCCTTAATTTCGTTAATTTGTTTGACAGAAGTAGCATGCACATGAATGAGGTGTTTTAGACTTTTTGGAAGATCTATTTTCATTGTCACTATCTATAATATTCCCAATCGGTCTTGTGTTATTTTTGTCGACCAAATTGAGAGAATTAAGGATGTGTCTACTTATTGCAATTGTTAGAGATGAAATTGCAAGTATCTTAGTGGAACTTAGCTTAAATTATATATACAAAAAAGGTAATTTGACCTTAAAAAAAACAGTTCACTATCCATATTAATTTTTCAAAAAGAAAAAAAATCATAGATTGGACAACAATTACTTGTGTGTGAAAAGGTTAGTATACATGCAATAGGGATGACCAAAAAAATCGTGCGTGCGGAATTGAACGGGACGTGTAATTGGGAAAATTCAAGTACGGGGTTGGATTCAATGATTTTTTGAAAATACCCGATCGAGGATGGGGCGGGGTAGGTATTGCAATCCCCGGCCCCGAACTTGCGCCTAATTAAATATATATGTATTATTTTATTTCTATAATATCATTAAAGTAATATTTTTTAGAAATATGTATCTAATATTTTTTATCGATTTATGTCACATATTTTAGATTTGGATATTTATTATTATTATTATTATTTATATAATAAGAAGATCTATCCCAACATTTTGTCATTTCATGTTATCTCGTACTTTTTACTGTTTCACATCAAATATTCACATATTTGGTTGATAAATTTCAACGCCTCCAAATGGCCGCATATTTGGTTTGAAATTTGGATAATGATTGCTTTATCCAATCGTATATTAAAATGAGATCGATGTTCTAATTAATTTCTTCAAGTAATAATTTGATTTTGAGGATGCTTGATTATTGGTGGAGTAAGCACCTTTCTAGCTAATATTTATTTTCTATCGATTACTAAGTTTTATTAATTGTTAATGAGTTAGGTAAGTCATGGTCTTTTTATATTTATAGCACCTCACGTAAGAAAATGAACCCTTTCCCATCTGCAATTTGAACACTGTACGTGTCGAACCTTTTCTTTAATCGCTTAAATTGGGATCTCTCTCTGGGTCAATTTTGAATTGTACGTACTAAATCCGTCTTGTTAAGCTGTTTATTTGCTATTTGTTTATTGCTAATTAAAATAATAATATATTTTTGTTAGTTGTAGCTAGCCTTGGCCTTATAATGGCCATAACAATCTGATTAATAAGGGTTTTTAAATTATCTAGCTATTACAAAATTTGCTGAAAACATGATTTTATTTATTTATTAAGTTTTTTTTAGTACCTAAATTTTGACCTTTGTTTTAATGTGGTATTTAAACTTTTATTTGTCCCAATGTAGTATCTAAACTTTTATTTTGTATCTAATAGGTATCAAAATGAATTTCTGTTAAAATTGTCAACAAAAATTAGGAACAATATAATTAAAGTATATTTTAATTATCTTTTTTATGTGTTTAAAATTATTAAAAACAAAAAATTATAATTAAAATATAATTTTTTTAAAGTGATCATACTGTTCCTAACTTTTGTTAATAATTTTAACAAAAATTCACATGGGTATCTATTAGACACAAAATAAAAATTTAGGTACTCAATTGGGACAAATAAAAATTTAAATACCACATTAAGACAATAATTAAAATTTATGTACCACATTAAGATAATTGTCAAAATTTAAATACTAAATATGAAATATGAAATAAACCCTATTTATTAATTAACTGACTTTTATAAGAATTGAATTTATGATTGATTCACTTAGACAAAGAAAAATTGAGAGTCATTCGTTAGATCAAATGGTCATTATTGACAAAACAAGAAATCGCAGCCAATTTATGACTAGCTAGAAACCTTTGCCACATGGAATGCATTCAATATATAACTCATTGTCGGTACTGAAAAAATATTGAAGTTTATAGCATACATGAGCTAAATGCATAACCCATTGTCTCTTGGATTTTGATTTTTTGACAAAAATCAGTGCGTAATTAACTTCTCTTTTTGGTACAGGATTCTAAGAAGATCACTCTAATTAAGAATACTGGAATAATTAAGATTAGCGCGCGAAAAGAGTGTTAATGGTTCTCGAAGATAGGTTTTACCATTTAGGTTAGGTGTGTTAAATCATTCAATATGTCAAGTCATGCGCATGAATGAGGTTCTAGCTAGGTTGTGAGGTGCGTGAAAAGTCCAAATCAAGTCTTATAATATTATGTTTCTTATTTTTAGAAGTTTAAAAAAATGTGAATTAAAATAATAGAGACAAAAACTCATGATAAATTCTACAAGCTAGAAAGGGCTTATAACTCTAATATCATAAGTTCGAATTCTTTTTTCAGTATCTTTCTGAGTTATAATGGTTCATCATTAATAGGAAAAATGACCATATTTGACATTATCCTTCATTATGTAGCATTTAATTATGACCTTAGTTTCTTATTATGTAAACTTCTTATATTCTATTAAGCATGGATAAATGCATTCATCATCAAGAATTATGTCAACTCAAATTAATAATTTAATAACTAATATCTTCGCCTATTGATGAACAAAATGGGAACTCACAAAACTTTTCAAAAATTATTGGTTGAACTATATAATATATGATCATGCTTTTCTTCATATGTGAATTCTGGATCGCTTAATATTAATCATCAACTGAAAATTCTATTTTCCTTAAGCAATCAACACTCGTTTATTGCTTAGAATTTAGATTAACTTTTGGATTTTTGGCGAAGTTAACATCTAAAATCTAAGATCTAATGATGATTCTACACCTTAAAATACTAAGCAATCCTATCAAAAATAAAGAAAAAACTGTTGATCGAAGCAACTACGCTTCTAGTAGTGCAAATTCTACGACACATATCAATATGTGTTGAGTCTAGAAGTTTATAAATTTTCGACATCAGAATAAGTAATATGATATATATGCTTATATTTAACTTAATGACGCGTTATAATAACAATTTATGTTGGAAAAACAATTTTAAAAACTTGCATATCAATCGTTAGATCTTATATGACTGATTAAAATACACACATATATATATATATATGGATTAGAGTGAGTGAGCTAGATGCATATTAATCGTTCATATATATAATTTCATAACTTGGGAAAGTTTTCTCGAATTTGAAATTTTAGGGGTCACATATTTTCTCTTATTAACGTTTCACCTGAATTCAAGGGAAATTTCATCAGCAAAAATTAATGTTTTCTATGCATTCAATGATGTAATTGGTCCTTGATAAATAGTTTATCAAAAAGTAGAGTGAGCATCGATTTGGTTGGGACTTAACTCGTCGGCTGCTCCGAACCGTTTCTTGTCATTCATTCAACCACCTCCTACACCACCATCAATCAGATCGGTTCTATCGTTCGTCGTTCGTCGGGTTTGTCGACCATTTGTTAGGTTAGTTTAGTTGTGAGGAGGAGACCATGATGAGGTGAAGATGGTAAGGAGGAGGAAGGAATGAGTGAGACACGAGAGAAAAGAAGAGAAAGTGATAGGGGTTGGATTTTTTTTAGGATGATAGGATTAGGGTTAGTTTTTATTGATTAGATATTAAAATAATAATCATTGGAAAAAAAAAAGATAATAAAATAATATATAATATATAATATATAATTATAATAAATGAGCGCTCTAAAGCTAACTGGTTAGCAAATTAATTCGAAGCTAACTACCCTTTTGAACCCTCCACATGTAGAGGTGGGCGGCGATTGGCTTGAGTCGGCTTAGGGCTCAACCCACCACCGCCGGCACAACCATCGGTTGGAGCGAGTTTAGGTTAGTCAGAATGGAAGTTGGGGTTCGAATTAAGCAGACAAGGGTTTTCTCTCTCTTTAGGTGAAAAAAATGGCATCCGCTGCCACATACACACATACACACACACACACACACACACTCTCTCTCTCTCTTTTTCTCTGTCTCGCTTGGGTCTCTATTTCTCTTGGTCTAGCCAGAAAAAAATGGCACTATGTCACTCTCTCTTGCCTGGGTCTCTACACACACACACACACATTCTCTCTCTCTCTCTCTCTCTCTCTCTCTCTCTCTCTCTCTCTGTCTCTGTCTCGCTTGGGTCTCTATTTCTCTTTGTCTCGCCGGAAAAAAATGGCACTCTGTCACTCTCTCTTACCTGGGTCTCTATCTTTCTCTCGTCTGGGTATCTATCATACTTTCTCTCTCGAGTCGGCTAGGGTGCTGACGGTCGGTGGAGGACAGAACCCGAAATCGAGTAGGCATCTATTAGGTTGGGTCAGCTTTAGATGTTTTGATCAGCGGGCTGGTTGGAGTATCTGCTCGGACGAGTTGATGCCCACCCTTATCCACATGATTACTCTCATAGTCTGAACTGACTATATTTTAGGCCCCACTTTAAAAATTATCATTGCAAAAAATCAATCAAATCGGAATCTATAATTATCTAACTGTAATCAAATAAATAGATTAATATTATGTTTCGATAAAAGCATGTAAATGGTTGTTATTATAATTAAATGACTCAAAAACTTCTGATTTGAGAGATTTTTTACTTTGAAATAGAGTTTAAAAAATGAATAATTTGGATTATAAAATGTTATCGCGTGGTTGGCCCAAATAATTATTAATTTTGTATTAACTTATTAACCAATAAATTTTATAATATTTTTGAATTATATATAGTTAATCAAGCGGTTTGTAATTGCAACTCGTAACCAACCCGCTTACGATCAATTTGTCTCTTTTACTTCGGCCTCCGTCTTTCCTTTCACTCACCCCGATCCGACCGATTCAGACGGTATGGGCGGGTTGGGCCAAGAATGCCCACCCCATTGACTCAAAGACACAAAGCGAAGCAGTCAATCAAAGGTGGCTGGCTAGAGAGAGAGAGAGAGAGAGAGAGAGAGAGGGCCGTCCAGTCCAGTCCAGGTTGGGAGAAGAGGACAAAATAAGTGGGACCCACCCGCCGCAGCACCATCTCCCACTTGCCCATTCGTCCCCCGTTTTCGTAATTTAAAATCAATATTTTTGTCCCCCCTCAAGTTTCAAAGCTAACTCATCAACTCTACGGTCAACTTTCCAAGTGAATTAATTAACCATGGTTAGTTCTTGCACCCAAGTCTAAACCCCATGACCAACATCAACATCTCACATCTGTGATCTAATAACCCCACCCACACACACACTTCCCCCATCTAAGGTTCTTTCCCTCAAATGTTTATGTATATCATTAGATCTCACACAAACTTTTAAAATACACTTCCCCACGCTCCTTTATCCTTAATTTGTCATCGACTCACCCATCTAATTTAAATATATTTTCTTGGTGCCACATCTCATTCAACATATATTAACAAATCTTAAAGCTAGCTAATTACTTAATTTTCTAGTTCAAAACTACATTAGAGAATTGCATGATTCATATGATTTCCCTTATCACCTTATCAAAGAAATTTGCTCTATAATAACTAGCTCATGAGTTAAATTTTTTCTTTTTAAAGTTTTTTTCTTCTAATAAGTGCCGATTTATACTCCAGTGTACTTTTGTATGTCCAAAATTGAAATATATACATGTCCTCTACTTATGTATGTTATATGTGGATATTATGTTTATAGTCAATCAAAACTATCCTTTTTAGGCATTCATTGTATTCGAACTCTAACATTGTAAATTTCAATTAAATTCTCAACGCTCAATCAATTTTAAAATCTAAAACCGTGTCGTTTCAACCATAAATAGAAA
Source organism: Dryas drummondii (assembly GCA_003254865.1). NCBI lineage: Eukaryota > Viridiplantae > Streptophyta > Magnoliopsida > Rosales > Rosaceae > Dryas > Dryas drummondii. The sequence goes on along the minus strand of QANW01010875.1, from coordinate 1,885,531 downwards.
AGAGAATAAGATTTTATTATGTACATCAATAGTTATTAGAAAATTGAAATCAAATTAGAGTTAGGCTTATCAGACTAAGAAGTTCAATTAAATTGAGCTCAACTCTGATAATTTTCTTATGAGTTGAGCTTAATACAGTCTAGATCATTTGCTGATCTTATATATACTTGTATTTTAAACTTTCATCTAGATATATTTTATAATATTGCACATTTTGATATAAATACCATATCAACATCAAATACATGCATAGATATTAAGAATGCTATTTGTAGTTGTTTTTATAACCTGACCAAATTTTTTGGTTTGATAAACAGGTTTTCTTAATCCAAAATTGAAAATTCGAAAACCAAAATATGTGAGAATAAATAATAAATATAATTCTTCCCAGTTCCCACACTTAGTTTTGAAAATGGCGTTTTCACTTCACGCTCCAAGACCTGAGAGTCATGCTTGCAACCATTGCCTTCTTCCTCAGAATAAGAAATCAATATATAAACTTAGCACAAATTATTATTTAACATGTTTATTTAAACTTTTGGTGCGAGAGAAATGACTGCGTTTTGAGTCCTTGTCGCCCCCACTCCACCTCATACCTCTCTCTCTCTCTCTCTCTCTCTCTCTCTCTCTCTCTCTCTCTCTCTCTCCCTCCTCTTCTTCCCTTCCCTTTCTCTGCACTCGATCTCTCTTGTTCTTGTTGTCGTTGTTAGTTTTTGTTTTCTTTAAATCTCTTCTTATATATTCAACTCTAAAACTTCTAGTACCGGAGCAACCCCCCTCTCTCTCTCTCTCATCTTTTCCCTTCATTATTTTCTTTATATATAATTTTCCCACTTCCATAAAATAAACAAAAGCAGAAAAACAAAAACAGTTTTTAATTTGCTCGATCATCAGTTTCTTAAAACACTATTTTATAGAAAACATTTTTAATATTTTCCTCCTTGTTTTCTGTTTTTCTTTTTGATGTGTCCATGGCTGGTTTGGATTTAGGCTCAACTCCTCGCTACGTTCATCAGCTCCACAGGTCAGACTTGCACCTCCAAAGACCAAACCAACAAACTCATCATGACTCCGAAGATCACGATGGTCAAATCTCCACCGACCACCACGAAGATGGTGGTCAGCACCAAGGCCTCGACCTCGCTGCTTTCAACGCAGCAGGGTCAGGCGACATGGTGGCCCGCAGGCCACGAGGCAGGCCTCCCGGATCCAAAAACAAGCCAAAACCGCCTGTGATTATTACAAGAGAGAGTGCAAACACTCTCAGAGCGCATATTCTGGAGGTTGGGAACGGCTGCGACGTCTTCGACTGCGTGGCCACGTATGCTCGCCGCCGGCAGCGGGGGATCTGTATTTTGTCCGGCAGCGGCACGGTCACCAATGTGAGCTTGCGGCAGCCGGCAGCAGCCGGAGCTGTAGTAACCCTTCATGGAAGGTTTGAGATACTATCACTTTCGGGCTCCTTTCTGCCTCCACCGGCCCCGCCCGGCGCGACGAGTTTGACCATATTCTTGGCCGGCGGGCAGGGTCAGGTGGTGGGAGGCAGTGTTGTGGGGGAGTTGACCGCCGCGGGGCCGGTCATCGTGATCGCGTCTTCGTTTACTAATGTTGCTTACGAGAGGTTGCCTTTGGATGAGGAGGAACAGTTGCAGATACATCCCCCGGTCGCATCCCAGGGCTCCGGCGGTAGCGGTGGTGGCGGTGGCGGCGGAGGTGTTGGGAACAACCCTTTTCCGGACCCGTCTTCGGGGCTCCCCTTCTTCAATTTGCCGCTGAATATGCAGAACGTTCAGTTACCAATTGATGGGTGGGGAGGTGGTGGTGGTGGAAACTCGGGGGCTCGTCCCCACCATTTTGAACATTGACATCATAAGTGGGTTATGGGTTTTAACTTCTTGAGATGGTGTTGTGGATTTGGAGTGCTGTTGATTAGGTAATTGCATTGGATGAGATGAGCTTTGTTGGAGATTAAAAAAAAAAGGTCAGCAAATTTCATGGACTAGCTAGCTATCTTCATGACCTTGTTAATTTGATCTTCTTAATTTGCTAGCTACTAGCTACTGTTGATGTTGTAGTTCTCATGATATTTTTCATTTCGATCCACTTCTTCTTCCTTTTTGTTTTTTGTTTTTTGTTTTTGTTTTGGATGGGTCTCTTGGATTTCTGGAAATAGTGTTGTTGATGATGGTGGCCGGGAAGTACTCTGACTTTTTCTTTATAAGCTAGGAATGGTTTGAGGATTCAGCTTTAAACATTAATTAAGCTCTCTACTCTCTATAGCTAGCAATTAATTATTTCTGCATTTAGAAAGTGGCATCCAGTCCCTGAAATTTAGGGGTTACTATAATTATGCTAGCAGATCCACTTCACAGTCTTCATATAATTGCTTCTGTTTCAAGTCATGCTTTTTTTAACTTCATTAATTTTTTGTGTTTAGAGCAGATTTAATGTTGTCACCTTTCACTCTTTCAGTACCAGAATAGTTTTCTATTCTATGACTACATTGTTAAACATTAATTTCAACTAAATCTTGTAGGATCTGTGACTTGGTATTCTGTTTTTTTGCATTGTTTTCATGAAATTAATATTAATAAATAAGCAACACTATATATAATTAACAAATAAATAATATTTAAGTTCGAGGGAAGTAGAGTAATTGATGTGTTGGTGTCTAGTTAACTCAAGTTACATTGATGTTCATGCTGACTTCTCTAAGTACATATATATTCGAGTCCTTTTATGAACTAGCATTCAACAAGATTTTACTAGCTAGATAACATATATATGATTATAAGATATAAATTCGAAATATAAGCATATTACAAGTTTCTTCTACTTATAGACTCTACTAGTACTACTTCTTTCTTGGATATATAAGTAAATTTTGAAATTGGACCAATATTTGGTACGTTACTCACAAGTTACACCTTACGCTCCAACTAAAAATACTCTAATGGAAAAATCAGTGCTTCCCAGAGCTACTATATATAGTCTCGATCAATAGGTTTGGGATATATTCTTGGTGACTGCAGTATACTAATATATAGTGTAGCTAGCTCATTCATTTTAATTAGTTATATATGGTGATCGGCTTGAAACACTAACTAATTAACTTGTTGATGTTTCTGATTTATTATACTCAGGTTCCAACACTTTTTAATTAACTACATACTTGACGTTTCTGGAAACCCATTTGGGTAGGAAGTGGAGTAGTGTATGAAGTTATCCATATCTCTCTCCTGAATCGCATACATTTGCTAACTTGAATGAAGTTTTATCCATATAATTATCCTCCTTAAATAATTTGACATTGATGAATTAAGTACAATGCTATTGCATATGCATATATCATCAATGTAATAAATGTGTATGTAGCTAACCCTCTTCATGCATGATTAGCAATGATATATGCTTATTAGGCTCTACAAATTAAGCATTGTTGATTAATTAATTTCTAGATCTTTAGCATGTACAAATTGAGTCCTTTACGTTTAGATGTAAGTAACTTTTCCCTTCAGTACTTGGCCTCAATGGAATCGGATCGGAGGCTATTCTATCATGTTTGCACGTACACCATAATTTTCTATCTGTAGAGAGCCAAAGAGCTAGTCATTAATTAATGCAGCCAGCTGATCAACTAGAACAGTAGCTAGGTAGGTGCTCCAGATATATATATATATATATATGTAATATGCGAATAATCCTCTTATTATATAATAATTCAACAATACTATGGAATATCACACTTGAGAAACCACTTCCGGCCACTAACCATTATTTTTGTTTAAATAAGTCACTGCAGCCTCTATCCTTCGCTATGAAACAAGCTGCTTTTCGTCATATGTATGGACAATGAACTGAAATATATACACAAATTCTCTGGAGGACGTTAAAGAACGGACATGGGTGTTTTTATGACATTTTGTCATTTTTTAGGTTATTTTTTACAGGTTTCAACACGTTAGGGTATAGGATTCTATATTTTAAGGTATAGAATTATTGTTCGAAGTTATATTTTAAATTTGAACTTAGAATTTTGGACGGTAGTGCAAAACTTTGGAGTTAAAATTAAACTCTAATTGAAGAATGAGCTAAAACTCAAAATCATGAGAGTAAAAACAAAAAATTAGGTCTCGATTGATGATTTATATCCTAAATAGTTGAATTTTGCCAAATTTAAGATTAAATGGTGAAAAAAAGGCCATAAAACATGTGTCCGTAAGAATTTCTGTAAATTTAATTATATATATATAAAGTATTATAATAATTAATGTGATTTCCATTGACTTCAATTATATATTAATATTTCTCCATTTGGAATATTGTTTATATATGCAAGATACTGCTCAAGATCAAAATGGTTGTTTTTGTATCCGATATTGAAATCAGTTCTCTAGATTATATGGATGAAACAAACTAAATCATCATGGAATTTCATTTGATTCCTTAAAGCACTGAAGGATACAATATTCCTCTTAAGTGGATTCTCAGGCCACATTAATTATATATTTAGGTTAAGAAATGAATAGTGAAAACATTGAGAATCTGGCAACCTAACATTGCATGTCCTCTAAAAAGGTAATGAGAAGAAAGTTAGAGATGCATGTCTTCTCTCTTTAGCTTTGTGGATATATAACCTTTGGCAATTACGAGGGCAGCCCTTTGCATATACCCTATATTAAAGAGTAATGAATTCTCGATCTGTTTTGACATTATTTAAATTTTATTTTGGTCGTGTAACTACATTACAGATTTAACAGATTCTCCTATATAATAAAGGTTTGGTAAATAATATACTCCAACATAAAGCATTACCTTAAATTTGTAACGCAATTTTGCTGCCTGTTGTTTATATGTATATATGTAATGGATGATGGATCGAGCAGAGATCTTCTAATTTATTGTGTTTGTAATACCTCTTTTACTTTCTTCTTTGACTTTGTTCCTTTCACTTCATGAATGAGCTAGCCTTATATAGTTAGGCACTTCAGCAATGTATTAATTACTGCAGGATCCATCTTTGGTTTGGATCTAAACCCCAAGCCTTATATATCTTCACCCTGTACGTGCAAGTAATCCTTTGTTTTTGTTATAGGTTGGAGCTGTGAATGTTCAATAATAACCATCGAGTGATATAATATCAGTAGCCATGGATAATTAAATAGGTTGGTACTGTGGATGCTTATAGCCGGATAGATAGAGAAGTTTGAAAAACATGAAAAGGTAGTTAGAACATAGGCATCGATCTAACCTCACCAAATTAAGTAAAAAAAATAGTGCAAGTGTTCTTAATTGGATTTTAATTAACAGAAAACTTGGACTAAAATATATGAGCTGACCGGGTCATATAATCTAACAATATAATTAATTTGTCGATCTATGCTTACCCATAATGATTTAATTAATCAGTCGTCACCTTCTATATATATATATAATGATCAAGAGCAGTGGAATATATATTATGCCCCCACAGATAAACATTAATTTTTACAGGTGTACATTTCCATGAATGTATTCAATTAATAATTAATTTGAAACAATCAAATGTAACTAAAGTTCATAAGAGTTGTTTATGGTAGTGTACAGCATCCTAATGGCCACTTCCATGGAGGCAGCAATGATGATGAGCAAAGTACGACGGTGCATGTCCACTTTCATGCTGCTTTAAAGTTACTGGGATTATCTTTTATTTAAAGTTACTGGATGTTTTATATATAAAATTTATGCTTATATATTTTTCATTCTTTAGTGGTCTAGAAAATGGATTAATTACTGGATCCAAATCATGTAAACGTACAATATTAAACTGTTTAATTAAAACACTACGGGTGATTCAATCCCCTACGAATCTTGTTTTTGATGGAGTATGATGAAATTCTAGCAAAGAAGAAATTAAGTAGCGCAAACAAGCAAAAGAACAACCCGTGCACCAAAATTAATGTGGTTAGGCAATTTGCCTACACTACAAGAAAAAACGGTTTGGGAGAGGAACAAAATTCGTCGCCCAAAGTAGATTTTCGTCGCCCAAACGTTTGGGCGACGAAATGCGTTCGTCGAGCGTTTGGATGCCTAAAAGGTGACGCACAAGAGTTTGGGCGACGAACCCATAAAATTCGTCGCCCAAAGACACCTAGGGCAACGGATTTTTTTCGTCTCCTAAAACATAAAATTCGTCGCTCAAAGCATGTTTAGGCGACTAACAATTTCGTCGCCCAAAACATGTTTTGGGTGACGAATAAAGGCGTTCGTCGCCCAAAGCATGTTTGGGCGACAAAATTGTTAGTCACCTAAATACGATTTGGGAGAGGCATAATTAATTTCCTCGCTGGAACGTGCTTTGGGCGACGAACCTATTTGTCGCCTAAATATGCTTTGGGCGACGAACCTACTTATTCCTCGCCCAAAGAGTGTTTAAGCAATGGACAATTTTGTCGCCCAAACACGTTTTGGGTGAGGAATAAGTAGGTTCATCGCCCAAAGCATATTTAGGTGACGAAATTGGCCGTCGCCCAAACATATTTTGGGCGAGGAATAAGGAGGTTCGTCGCCTAAATATTTTTTTTATTTAAATTATATATTTGAATTTAATATTTAAAAGAAAAATCTTTATTTAAAAATTATATAAAACAAAGTTAATAAATTTATATATCCAAAATATCCATACAAAGTAGAAACAATTTAATTAATACTGTATGCAAATATAATTAATACATACAAACAAATCACTAATGGCCCCTAAGTCAGTAGCATCATCGACACTGGTGGAGGAGTCTGGCATGCACTGGTCAATGTTGGGCGGCAGCACAAACCTAGGTACAATTCTGGCAAACTAGCCAAACATCTGCTGCACTTTACTCGTCTACTCCGCATATGCCGCTCTCGATTCTTCTAGCTGACTCTTCAACAGCTGCACTTCGGTAGACAGGTTGACTAATTCTGCAGATGGCTGAGATGAAGACCCGGTGCTGAGATCATGAACCCAACCGGCTCCCATTCAGCGTATCTCCCTACCACGCCTAACACCCAGTGTCTCCGTCATAATAAGAAGACCGGCATCGCGATCGGGGATTGAGATCGACTCCAACGGAGTGTCCAGAAGGTACTGGCTGGCCATCTCGTCCAAATAACTCGCCTTCTTGGCGAGTATCTCAGCCTTCAAAATATTATACACAAGTTAGGAATTAAGAAATCAAATACAAATATTAAAAATTGTGAAATAAAACTAAAATATAAAAAACTAACGTGCTTCGCCTTGCCCTTGTCGTTGCCGGGTCAGGCATAAACATCCCCGTAGTTGTCGAGCTCCGGAAATTGCGAACCAGCCTGAAAAAGAATGTAATGTTGACAAAAACTCAAACAATACTAAGAAATATATATATTAAATTAAATAATAGCGCACCTGACGATACGACTCCACCCGGTATGAGAAGGGCATGGAACCAACATGATGATCAATCCTTGCGAGCGCTTTCCAGTTCTTAAGATTGGCATTCGACTTCCTCTGTTAAATATTAAGCAAATTGTAAATGCACATATTAGTGCATACACAATAAAGGAATAACATAAAAAAAAAAAAAAGAATTTTGAAGTCTTAAAATGATATAACATACCAAAAATTCCGGACTCTGAAAATGAGTGCACAATCACTGCCACTGATCAAGCCGAGATGCCATCTCTGGAGGAGGGCTGGCCAATGTCTCAGTTGCCTATCCAAACAAGTTATATTCCCTGTGCAGCTCGTGCTTCGATTGTGTGTAAACTTTTCTCAATAATTTCTCCATATACCTAGCTACATCCGGATGTCATAGTTTACCTGAAAAAAATGCAATTATTAAATTGTTAGAAATGATCAAATTAATCATTTTGTATTAATCGAAATATAATCACAGAAATGGAGCTCATAATACTTCTCTTGATGGCGTCATCAACCTTTTCCTAACTGGGGAAAAGCATGGGACAGTCCTGACGGATAATCGACCCGACAAAGGAAGCGAAAGTACTATGCACCTCCTTGCTCGGTCGTAGGTGATCTTGCTGAACAACGATGCGAATCCTCTCGTTCGTTGTGCGCGTGAGTCGGGACGCTTTCAACCCTCTACTTATCCCCTTCGTGGTTTTGGTACCTAGAAAAGCAAATATAACATATTAATTTCACAGTAATCTTATAACATCTAAATAAAATTAAACATAAACACAAATGATGTGAAAACATTTTTCTTACTCTCTCATGATGAGGCAGTATGAGTAGATGATGCAACATAACGATGACCACGTCGGGCCCTCCGTGCCGACTGAATCGCAGACCCAGTACTAGATGAGAGATCTGGGGCTATCGCCGGGGTCGATTCGCCCTGGGCTATGAGGTCAGGCTGTACTGCAGGGGCGGGCTGTGCTGTAAGGGCGGGCTGGGCTGCAGGGGCGGGCTGGGCTACAAGGGCGGACATGGATATTGAACTGGACCTCCGAGATCCACCCATGTTCGAGATCAAACTCATATGCACAATTCAATAAATATTTATGTTAATAAAAAAAAACTAAAGTAATAACTAACTAATCTGAATTATCATTATCACTTACTAATATGAATCACCATTATCAATTACTAATCTGAATCACCACTAGAAATACTCATTTCATGATCATGATCATCGATACCATCAACACCATCATCATCATCATCATCATCATCATCATCATCATCATCATCGATGAAATCATTAACATCAATTGGGGAAGTGGCCCAAGATCAATTGATAAGGCATCGATCTCAATTGGAGGAACGTCATGTATCTCGACTTGTTGTATGATAACATCATTGTTGTATGGATTGGGTATGGTCGAAGATGAATCCTCTTGATAGGCCACGTCATCCTGATTTTCTTTTTCCGGAATATCCCATATATTTCGATTCTGAATCATCTGAGCTACTTTCCAACCCACACCCGCCTTAGGATCATCCAGATAACATACTGGTTTTTCCATTGTGGCAAGAATAAATGGATCATTCTCATACCATCGAGTGTTTGTGTTCACAGATATTAAGTCGTAATCGAGTTTAATACTGTTGTTTCTATTCGGTTCTGTATTAAACCAATGACACTTAAATAACACAATTTGAAAGCGATGCGAGTACAAGACTTGATGTACACTCGTCAGCTTGCCGTAGAAATCAACCGTGCCAGTCTCCAAGTTCTCTACACAAACCCCGCTATTTTGAGTGCTCAAGATAGCATCTCGTTCTACAATTAAAAACTTAACTTCATTCACATTACATCCATAAAACGTTTCAACTCATTGAATACCACTCGCTAAACTCATTAACTCCTTGTATAACGGCGAATTATCATCAGTCAGCTTTTCCATATGTTAAAAGACAATGAAATTAATATATTACAAAAAACTTACAAACACATGAACAAACTGATCATTATTGTCAGTAATCATTTACATGTTCCTTAAACCATTTAGGAAACAATTCCCGATGCTTTTTCTATACACGTTCCATGTCCTATCTTGGATAGTTGCGCTTCATTAGTTCCTTATGCTCAATGCGTAAAAAGTTAACTTCTTCGCAATTGTTGAGTATGAACCAATGAGCCACCTCCATATCGTGTTTCGAGAATTCAACAACTGATTTAGGGGCTTCGCCAAATGGTCGTGTAATTTGAGAAATGGTAGAAAATGTCTCATTTTTTTCACCACCGTCGTCGTTGCGTTGGGGGCGATTGAATGACGTCTCAACACTGCTGAGATACATTGCACAGTACGTGATGGCTTCATTTGCAATGTATGCCTCTGTTATGGAGCCTTCGGGGCGTACCTGGTTTCGGACGTACCTTTTGTAATTACCCAACATTCTGCAAACGTAAGTACATAGTTAGTAACATAGAGCTGAACTTGGAGAATAGTAATGAAAAAGTTTAGGAATTGTTACCTTTCTATTGGGTACATCCACCAATAACTGACCGGCCCAGCAAGAATTGTCTCTTGCGGTAAATGTATCATCAAATGAATCATTATATCAAAAAAGGCCGGTGGAAATATTTGTTCAGATTTGTATAGGATGTACACAATCTCATCTTTCAATTTTGACAAGTCCGACAGACACAACATTTTAGCGCAGATATGCTGAAACAACCTCGACAACCCAACAATCGGTTCAATCACATCTTAGGGCAAAAATTTTCGAATACCCACCGGAAGCAGACGTTGCAATAAAACATAACAATCATGACTTTTCAAGCCCAAAATTTTTCCAGAGTCGATTTTCACATTTCGAGAGATATTGGCCGCGTATCCATCTGGAAATTTGACCGATACAAGAAACTTTAAGAATTGTTTCTTATTCCCAGGCTTCACGATATAAAATGAATGTTTATTTATCATTTTATCACATTTCTTCGTTAACCACAAATGTTTCATGATACCCATTTCTTGCAAATCTTGTCGAGCCTTAATTGTGTCATTTGATTTTCCCTCAATGCCCAAAATTGTCCCCACAAAAATTTCACACACGTTCTTCTCTATGCATTACATCGAGATTGTGCCTGATTTTCAACTTGGACCAATACTCCAACTCGAAGAATATCGACTTGTTCGGCCAATTTAGATGTGCAGGTGACCTTGACATATTTCGTTCTTTGTTAGAGGGATGTTTACTAATCCGGCCAAATTCTAAGTTATTCAACTGCCTCAAGATGTCATCACCAGATAATTCTGTAGGTTTCACTCCCATCTCCTTTTTTCCGTTAAAGGCCTCCTTACTGTGACGCCATTTATGATCCCCCGACAACCATCTTCGGTGACCCATATAACATACTTTAGCACTATGCTAAGCGGAAGTTATATCTTTATTACAAGTAGGACATGCCATATAACCCTTGGTGCTCCAGCCTGATAGATTTCCATAAGCTGGGAAATCATTTATTGTCCACATGACCGCCGCACGCAAGGAAAACATTGTTTCGGTGGACTTATCATATGTCGGCACACCATTTTGCCACAATTCTTTCAGCTCATCAATCAACGGCCGCAAATATACATCGATCTCCTTGCTAGGGGATTACGGTCCTGGAATTAATAGCGTCATAATTGTGAATTCTTTTTTCATGCATGTCCAGGGAGGCAAATTATAAGGAACCACGACCACTGGCCAAGTGCTGTGAGATGTGCTCATATTTTCGAATGGATTAAATCCATCAGTAGTAAGTCCTAATCTGACATTTCGTGGATCTGCTGCAAAATCCGGATATATCTTGTCAAATTCTTTCCATGCGCTTCCGTCTGCAGGATGTCTCATCACATCATCCTCAACCCGCTTATCTTTGTGCCACCTCATGTCACTTACAGTATGTGTCGACATGTACAATCGTTGCAATCTTGGCTTAAGTGGGAAATAATGCAACACCTTTTGCGGAATCTGTTTCTTTCTCTGTACAGACTTATTCTTATATCTCGGTTCATTAAATACAGGGCATTTATCCTTCCCTTGGTGTATTTTGTAAAACAATACACAATCATTCTTGCATGCATGAATCTTTTCATATCCCAAACCGAGATCTTTCAACACCTTATTCGCAAGATAATAGATTTGAGGTATATTATTGTTCTTTGGAAGCATTCGTTTCAAAATTCCTATCAACTGATCATAACTTCGATTCGAATGTTGATTAAGTACTTTCCAATGCATTAACTCCACAACAGCAGTTAGCACTGAGAACTCTTCACAAACAGAGTACAATTCCTGCTGAGCTTGTTTCAACAATCTCTCGTACTTATCAAACTCTTCTCTTCGGACTTCAGGCAACCCATCATCTTTATCCATATTATCGCTCTCCGTATCATCCTGACTGACTTCGTGATCAAGCGATGCATATTGATAAGCATCGTTTATTATGCCCATGACTTGGTCATTATAATCACCAACAGATTCAGTAGGCTGCAGAATTGTTCGAGCATCTGAGGAAGTCGAAGCATAAACTCTCGGTTCACCACGATAATACCATGTCGTATAGTTGTGTGACATCCCATATTTCACCAAATGAATTCTGACTTCACGCACTGTCTTCCATAAAAAGTTGTTACAATTCCGACACGGACACCTTATATTATTCTAAGCATTGACATGTTCCTGTGCAACTTGGATAAATGACTCGATCCCATACAAATATTCATCACTAACATGATTCGTATTACGTATCCACCGTCGGTCCATGATGCCTGTTTCCATATTACACGACAATTAGCAAACGATGTGTCACCCTTCTTCGTCTCCTTATGCCTCCGGTAAGGGCCCTATCCCATTCGAGAATGCACATATGTGTCGTGGTTGTTGGCTCACACGACGTAGTTTCGATCTGGGAAAATTTCGGCAGCATCTCCCTATGGTTCTCCAAGTGCACGACGTAGATATTTAAAACAAATATCTAGTATGCACTCGAAGAACACATAAGGAGATGTTGCCGAAATTTTCTCAGATCAAAACCATATCACATGAACCGCTAACCACAACACATAATTGTGCACTCCCAAACTGTCCATGGGTAATTTGGACAATTCAAGAATCATATTGGAGCGCAGTCACGCCCAGCGCCCATGCGCGCATCCAATAGACTCTCGAACGGGTCTAAGGTGAATTTAAGTTTAGTGTACAAAGTTATCCACTGATAACTTCGCACGACTAGTTAAATTTACAAAGTTATCGACTGATAACTTCGCACAAGCGTTTCGTGCCACATGACTTAACCTAGTACTGGAGGAGTGCTGGACTACGTCATTAGGAATTTTGCAATTACAACTAAACTAAATGTAACATACAAACTAAACTATAATTAATCTAACAATATACATATAAGCATACAAACAAATTATTAAATTTATCATATAAAAACATACAAACTAATTAATCAATTTTGTAATTAATTTTAACATACAAACTAATTCACTCAAAAATTTAATACAATTATATGAAACATTAAATACTAAATCATACAAAAACTTAACTAAATGATAGATTAAACACATACCTCACAAAAAATGCAATTATCTTTCACAACAAATGCAACACTATCCTTCCTTCACCAAAAAAATAAATCATTGTCAAATATGAGCCCAACATCAATTTAAATTCAGATTTCACAATCAAACCACTAAATTAAAAAAACTCACAACATTAACTAATTATCACTAAAATCAGAAATTTCACAACCAATTTATGTAAAATCCACAACAAGTACAAAATCCACAATATTAGAAAACATNTCGCCCAAAGAAGGGGGGGTTTGGGTTTCGTGGGAAGGAGGAGGGAGGAGGACGGAAAGAGGAGGAGGAGGAGGAAGGAGTGAGAGCTGCGAGAGAGTGAACAGGGAGTGAGAGTGAGTGATCAAGTGAAATGCTGTAGTGAACCCAGAAATAGGTTAAATTGAAAGACTTTGGACGACGAACAATAATTCATCGCCCAAAGTTACTTTGAGCGAGGAATTAATGATTTCGTCGCCCAAAGTCGTTGACTTTAGGGCGCCGTTTTATCCCGCCACAATTTCAGAATTTGGCCGACGCACTGTTCATCGCCCAATGCTACATTTCGTCGCCCAAAGTTGATTTTTGGTATGAATCATGATCGTTCATACGTTCGAGCTCCAATACCAAACTTCTAGATTTCCAATTGACCTAATATTTTAGAAAAATGATCTTTGAGTGACAAACTAATAAATGAATGGTTCGGATCGTTAAAAACACAATCGACATATAAGGTTCTACATATAAATCAGTGGATTTTACACTTAAATAATAAAATTCTATTAACTATTTCGTTCAAACCTTTTCGATTCAATAATTATGAAGACAATAACGTTATTACAACAATCATAGTCGTTCATCATCTATTTTCATACTCAAAGATCATCCCTGCAAAAAATTCGCTCAATCTGAGTTCATCTAGCCGTTCGATTATGATTATAAAATCCATGATCTTTCATAAACACTAAATGCTAAACCTAACTTCTACTTCTCCGATTGAGATAATTTTTTGTATGGATAATCTTTGAGTGGGGGACTAGCCAATGATCGGTTCGGATCGTTAAAAACATAATAGAAATATGAGCTTCTACATATAAATACACTTGGAGAGTATAATTCTATTAACTTTTTCGTAGAAATTTTGGCGATTCAACAGTTTGTGAAGACTACAATGTGATTTCAACGATCGGAACCGTTCATTCTATTTGTTTATACTGGAAGATCTTTCCTGCAAAAAATCGGCTAAATCGGAATTCATCTCATACTTCGACATTCATAATCATTCATAAGTTCAACCATCGTTACCTAACTTCTACATCTCCGATTGAGCTTATTTTTTGCATGGATGATCCTTGAGTGGGGAATTAAAAAATGAATGGTTATGATCTTTGGAAATACAATCGTATCGTATGCTATTACATATATAAAATTATAAACAAAAAAATATTCTTACTTTGGGCGATGAACTACAAATTTCGTCACCCAAAGTGATCTTTGGCGAGGAAATTATAAATTCGTCGCCCAAAACCCCTTTTGGCGACGAAATGTGAAGTTCCTCACCCAAACCATTATTATAAAACGATCATTCCTACATTCGAGCTCCGATACCAAATGTTTACATCTCCAATTGACCTAATTTTCTGTAAGATTAATATTTGAGTGAGAAATTAATAAATGAACGGTCCGGATCATTGAAAATACGATCGACATATGAGGTTGTACATATACATGAACGGTTTTTGCACTTGAAGAATAAAATTCTATTTAACTCTTTCGTTAAAACCTTGTAGCTTCAATTATTGTGAAGACCACAACGTGATTATCACGATCAGAGCCATTCATCATATATGTTCATACTCAAAGGTCAACCCTGGAGAAAATCAGCTCAATCGGAGTTCATCTACCAGTTCGATTATTATTATAAGAATCAAGATCGTTCATACATCCTAAATGCCAAACCTAACTTATACATCTCTAATTGAGATAATTTTTTGCATGGATGATCTTTAAGTGGGGCACTAACGAATGATCGGTTCAGATCGTTAAAAACACAATACAAAAGTGATCTTCTACATACAAATACACTTAAAGAGTATAATTCTATAGTTTTTTTCGTTGAAACTTTGTCGATTCAAGAATTGTGAAGACTATACTGTAATTTCAACAATCGGAGCCGTTCATTTTATTCGTTTATACTCAAATATCATTCCTGCCAAAAATCGCCCAAATTGGAATTTATCTACTTCATTGATTCGTATTAGCAATTTCTTGATCGTTCATACATTCGAGCACCGTTACATAACTTTTACATCTCCAATACTCAAATATCAATCCTGCCAAAAATCGTCCAAATTGGAATTTATCTACTTCATTGATTCGTATTAGCAATTTCTTGATCGTTTATACATTCGAGCACCGTTACATAACTTTTACATATCCGATAATCCTAATTTTCTGCAATGCTGATCTTTCAATGAGGAATTAAAAATTGAACGGTTCGGATCGTTGGAAACACTATCGCATTGTGTGATTAACATACATATAATTGTACAAAAAAAAAAAAAAAAAGGAATGACCCTTTGGGCGACGAACGAATTCTTCGCCCAAACATAGTTTGGGCGACGAACCATATTTCGTCATCCAAAGTATTTTGGGCGAGGAATGTACAATGAGTTTGGGCGACGAAATATTTTGTCACCCAAAGTATGTTTGGGTGACAAATTTACGTTTTCTCGCCCAAAGACACTTTGGGCGACGAACATATATATTCCTCGCCCAATGTATTTCTCAATTAATTTTTTGTCGCGTGAGTTTAGGCGACGAGATAAGTTCGTCGCCCAAAGTAACTTTAGGCGAGGAAGGTGTTATTCGTCGCCCAAACATATATACAATTTAAATAAATATTTTTTTAAAAATAAAATACGTTTGGGCGACGGACAAATTTCGTCGCCCAAAGAATGTTTAGGCAACGGAAAAATTTCGTCGCCCAAAGACGGTTTGGGCGACGAACACCCTTATTCGTCGCCCAAAGCATGTTTAGGCGACGGAAAAATTTCGTCGCCCAAAGATGGTTTGGGCGACGAACACCCATATTCGTCGCCCAAACCTTCTTTGGGCGACGACATTGTTCCGTCGCCCAAAGCACGTTCTAGCGAGAAAATTAGTTATTCCTCTCCCAAATCATGTTTAGGCGACGGAAAATTTTGGTCGCCCAAAGAGGGTTTGGGCGACGAACACCCTTATTCGTTGCCCAAACCCTCTTTGGGCGACCAAAATTTTCCGTCGCCTAAACATGATTTGGGCGACGAATTTTATGTTTTGGGAGACAAAAATAATTCGTCGCCCCAGGTTTCTTTGGGCGACGAAATTTATGGGTTCGTAGCCCAAACTCTTGGGCGACACATTTTGGGCGTCCAAATTCTCGACGAAACTCTACTTTGGGCGACAAATTCCGTTCCTCTCACAAACCCTTTTTTCTTGTAGTGCATCCTTTGGGCGATGGACATGTTCGTCGCCCAAACCTGTATGACATTGAACGACAAATGTTCTTGTTCGTCGCCCATATATGTTTTTCTTGTAGTGCTACTTCCATGGCAAGCATTAATAGATTTCACTAATTTTAAGAAAAAATTATAATAATCACACAAACTCTCTCCATTTAGATCTTAATCTCTCTCCCACACTTTTGGCTAACACTCTTAAGGTTTTTCCGAGCCTTAAGGTCGTATTTATATTTCATAGACCTTTTGGTTATGTGGATCCAAGAACTAGTTTCAGGTGGGATTTCTGGGTTCTGGTGGGATTTGGGTTTTGTGTTAGTTGGGTTCGGGTGGGGTGGGTGGGAGGAGGTGGGGTTGGTTCCGGTGAGAGAGAAAGAGATGAGAGAGGGGGTGGCCGGAGAGAAGGGAGATCAAACGCCAGGGGGTTGGGAGATGAGAGCTGCATAGAAGAGAAATGAAAAGTGTTTAGAACCAGAAAAGTGAAGGAAAAAAGGGATTAAATCTCGAAAACTTTAGGCGACGAAATCAATGGTTGTGTCGCCTAAAGAGGCTTTAGGTGATGAAAAACATTTTGTTGCCTAAAGTGTGAAATTTTAAGGCTCCATTAAATCCCGCCAAAATTTCACACTTTAGGCAATGGGACATTTCCTCGCCTAAAGATTCTTTGGGCGACGAAATAATTGATTTTGTCGCCTAAAGGCATTAAAATAAATAGCATACATTCCTTCAACTCTGATACCTAATTTCTACATCTCCGATTAGGGTCATTTTTTGTATGGATGATCTCTGAGTGGATGACTAAAAAATGAACAATTCGGATCGTTGAAAACATGATCAAGAAGTAGCTTCCACATGTAAATGAATGGATTTGACACTTGAAGATTAAAAATTTATTCACTCTTTTGTTCAAACCTTATTGTTTCGATAATTGTGAAAACCACAACGTGATTTCAATGATCGGAGTCTGTTCATGTTCTATGTTCATATTCAAACATCATCCTTGTAAATAAATCGGCCTAATCGAAATTCATCTAGCGGTTTGATTATTATTATGAAAGCCACGATCGTTCATAAATCATACACCCTAAACTTTAAACTTAACTTATATATCTTCGATTGAGATAATTTTTTGTATGGATGATTTTTCAGTGGGGGACTAAAAACTGAACGTTCGGATCTTTGAAAAAATGATAGATATATGAGTTTCTACATATACATAAACTTGAAGAGTATAATTGTATTAACTATTTCGTTGAAACCTTATTGTTTCAAGAATCATGAATACCACAACGTGATTTCAACGATAGGAACCATTCATTTTTTCAGTTCATACTCAAAGATCATCCATGCAAAAAATCAGCTTAATCGGAATTCATTTATTTGTTCGATTAGTATTAGAAAATTCACAATCGTTCATAAGTTCGATCACCATTACCTAACTTCTACATCTCCGATTGAGCTAATTTTTTGCATGAATAATCTTTGAGTGAAGAACTAAAAAATGAATTGTTTGTATCGTTGGAAACTCGATCGCATCGTATGACACGTACAAGGTCTTTATCTTGAAGCACTGGTTCTTTTTAATTGAGAAATGTACCAAATTTCTCGTTGTTTACCACAAAACTAAGCAATACCTTGACTTTTCCAGCGTAAATTATAAATGAAAAACTTGTGTCTTTCTTTGCTGAGGGAAAGAGTTATTTTTATTGGAACAGGCTTTGGTTTTAATTTGAACAGGACACATACAATTACGGCCACCATGTACTTCTCCTACACGCAGATCAATTCTCCTCATGTAATTCAGTTAGCAGTTCATTCAGTCTTCTTTTATTTCCTCTCTCTCTCTTTAAATAAAAAATTAACAAAAGTATTACCAAATTATTATAGACCTGAAAATTCTGGGAAACAAGTGGTTATTGGTCCAGCTATTTCAATTTCTGATGTAACTAGGGCTGCACTTTGGTTTGGTTTTTACCGAACCGACCAACTACCGACCAAATTTTTTTGGTTTGGTATACCGATTTTCACAATTCGAAAATCGGAAATCCGAAACCGAAAATATCCGAAAAAAGTTGGTTTGTTTTTGGTAAAAACCGAAAAAAGTTGGTAAACCGACCGATTACCGAAAATTATTACCGAAAAAACTGAAACAATTACCGAAATTTAGTTATATATGCTTATATAATACTATTATGTTAGTGGTACAATAAATATTAAACTACTAATATCTTAAACAATTATAAAAAAATATAATTGTATAACGTTATCATATTAATATTATCAAAAGTGTGAGTTAAGATATACAGTCATTCTCTAATAAAGTAAATGTTATTATTTTTAAGAAAATAAAAATCTCATCTTTAGGTAAGTAATGCATATATATATATATACACTCATATTTATCGGTATATACATACTAAATTAATAGGATATGTACTAATACATATTATTAAACTAATTATACTAGTATATATTATTACTAGGATAAAATACTAGTACTATACTAAACTACCAATACTACTCGTGCAAATATATATTCGTCAAACATTATATTTTATGCATCATAGTTGATTAAATTTTAATTTATATTGGTATATAATAATTAGTATTATTATAATTAAACTGAAAATGAACCGAAGATATACCGAAGTAAACCGAAAATATCCGATACCAAAATTACCGAAATCGAACCGAAAACTGAAATTTACCAAAAATTACCGAACCAAAAAATGCCGAAACCGAAAAATACCGAAATCGAAAAATACCGAATTTTTTGGTTTTGGTTTGGTAAGCCCCAATACCGATCCGAACCGACCGATGGGCAGCCCTAGATGTAACCTTAAACCATAATATACACATGCATATCTGAAAATTGAGTTTGTGATGATGATGATGATGGTTGATGAAGATTAAGCCCATAAGTAAAGAAATAGAGAAGTTGAACATTTATAGTTAAAAGGGAGATAATAATGTATTCAGTGCCATGTATATATGTATTCATATGAGTTATAAGATGAACTATAAAATGTTTCTATACACCAAGAATGTTATGGACTCGTATCAGTGAGCATGGTACCTCTGTTTTCATATATGTGAGTACCTCTGTCTCTTCCTCTATAATCTTCTCTAATTATCTTGAGCATAGAAGTCCATGATCTCCTTAACATTGAGCTTAAACAAAGAAGAGCAATCATTGTACATCAACCACAACATGTGCTCAAACAAAATAGCATCAACATCCACAAAAACTGTCCTCTCCTTGCTGCCATGCACATGATCAAAATTCACCATCTTCTTGTTTTTTTCCTTGTTCATGGTCTCATCCATCAAAACCCGGAAGGGGTTCTCTTCTAGCACAAAAGGGTCTACCAGGAACTCTCTCTTCTCCTTCCCAACCACCACGGTCACCAGATTCTCCAACTCACCGCCAAACCCATCTTTGGCTAAAGGCCGGTAGCCTAGCCGTGACCCCATGCACCTCTTTTTCAACATGGAAATTGGCAAGACCAAGCAAGCCATTTTGAAATGAGATATTATAATAAGTAAACAAGTAGACACAAATATAGGTTGGGGAATAAGAGTGTATGTGTAGGTATGTAAATAATATATTTGCAAATTGATTGTGTATTGTGGAAGTTTGTTTGGTTTTGGGCTAAAATGGGTGCTGCGATTTGCTTGTTAATTTGGAAGTGAAGGCGAAGGAATTTATGGGGAAAGAGCCTGCTTGATAGAGATGGGTTGAATAGGCCAGCCAACGGCTAGAGAGAGAGAGAGAGAGTTTTATTTGCAATGAGAAGAGTAGTTTTGTATTTTTATCTGTATTATTTATTTTATTGTATGGTTTGGTGTGGCTTGGCTTGAAATAAAGAGCCGTTGGAAGAATCTCTTGCCTCTTGGTGGTAGAGAATTAGGAAATAGAAGGTGACAACCGAATACACATTAGTAGGCCCAACACCCACCCGCCTGCTGTCTGTTGGCGCGGACCTGATTTTCATGGAAGGCTCCTTCTTATTGATACTGATATTGTGTTTATGTTCGAAACCGACGTTTTAAATTTTTTTAAAAAAAATTAAACAGGATTTGGTATTTAGAATTTATATTAAAAATTTAAACACAATATTAACAAAAGAATCAATAGAAAATCCGAAAACTCGTTTTAGAGACCGTGGTAAACTGTTGTGAAACTTCAAGAATATGACGCGGTTTTGCAAGGTTTGACAGCAATTGCCTTGGTCGGCAACAATAACTTTGTATTGGTTTTTCTAAGCATTGCGCGTGCCAACAGTAGTGTAGTGTTGTCATACTCATTTAATTGAGGATGTGTTCAAATGCTATTCACTTAATAATTGCCTAGATAGAGTTCTGGCTGCATTTCATGTGCAGATGCCAGCTTTCTTCAGCTGGTCTGCACATGCATTAGGATTCTCATAAATTGTTAAGGCTACTATGGTAATGCTACTAATTTCGGTTTTTTTTTTTTTTTTAAGATATAGAAAGCATGAAATTTATTCAGGTGCAAATGTTTGCACCGTGTGAATGTCTCACACCAAATGCTCAGTGTATGTCCGCACCTAATCGAGCCTGTAGAAAGCATACGGAGAACCAAACAAGCAATGAGATGGTAATGGTGAAGAATAGAGAAGATGACATGTGACTTAAGGTAATCTGTAGTTCACCAATCTTTTGTTTTGCCTATCACACCTTTATGACACTTTAAAATGGTGATAGACATAACAGAAATTAAAAACAATTTATGCAGCAAATGAGACTGGTGAAAATGCAGTGAGCCAACTGAAACTTTGGGAGAGAACTCGTAACAAGTTTCCACTCAGCTTTAAAGACTGATATCAAATTTTACACTCCTAACACAAGATTACATATTAAATCCAGATACTCCTAGCAGGAACCAAAGAAATATGAAACCAGGAGAAAATTTAAAAAGAGAACTCATGAGAACCTAAGTGACAGAAGGCATATTCTGAGCTATATGCCTTCTAACCACGATAGCCACGTTTTAATCATATAAAGAAAAAAATGTAAACTACCTGGAAAGAAAAAAAAAAAAAAAAAAAAAAAAAAAAAAAAAAAAAACCTCAAATCCTAGAACTAAAATAAACCCCTCTGAGTTGTTTTGAACAATGTACGTAAGCATTTGGATACGACCCCTACCCACTATGCAGAATAATGAAGCCAATACCCCAATGTGCTGTACTGGTAATTAAGCGGGAAACATCGTCTTCACTGTTGAGCTTGGCCTGCCCATAAGTGTTATCTGGGGAACATCTTCACTGTTGAGTTTGACTGGCCCATAATGGGTGGTACATCTGCATATTATGAATGGGTTGACTGGTATTACTGTAGAGCATAGGTCCCCTGTTAAGAGGGCTACTACCATTCTCATCAGATGATTCACTTGAGCCTCC
This sequence comes from Dryas drummondii, assembly GCA_003254865.1. Taxonomy (NCBI): domain Eukaryota; kingdom Viridiplantae; phylum Streptophyta; class Magnoliopsida; order Rosales; family Rosaceae; genus Dryas; species Dryas drummondii. The sequence goes on along the minus strand of QANW01010875.1, from coordinate 1,863,591 downwards.
TCCTTGAGAGGAAGGACTGGCTGGTCTCAGAGCTGCTGTCCCAGGTGCACCAAAGTCCAACATTTGAGTTGGTGGAGGAGAAGAAGGCCCGGAGTTTAAAAAATTGGAGTTGGATTTTTTCCCATCCGCGATAAAACTACCCACAATGACCTGGAAGTGCATTCAAATAAAGTTGAAGTACAAGATGAAATGCATTCATCGAATCTTGTGTGTTGAAAACTTCTCAATACAGTTAACACAAAATGTTTCTTGCCCTTAAAATCTTTTTATAGGTGCAGAAGGTGGACATATCATCATAAATTCATAACTGATACACAAGCAAATAGTAGCAAGTGATATACCTGTACAGGTGATGCTGCTATTAGCATGCCTGCAACTCCACCACCCAAAACTCGACCATCAGACCCTGCCAAGGACACACTCAGACCACCACTTCTGCTGCGATTACCATTATTTTCAGAAAACAGGTAGGAACCTGACAGAGAAATAATCTCATATCGACCCTGCAAAAGAAAAAACGCATACATAATATGAAGATAAAAAAAAACTATCCACAAGTATGGGGGAGGGGGGGAATCTCAAACCCTTGGGCCCCTTGGGTATGCAATTGCCACGCCTTGGGAATGCATTTATTGCATTATTTATGACTAAATCACCCTCATTATAAATTAAAAGTAACAGTACAAGTATGAATAATTTTATACATACAATCTAAGGGTACTACTGGAAAACTGAACGATCTTGATTCCCATTACTACACAAACCAAACATTGGAATGGAAATATATTTTCTGGTTACCATTTCACGACATTTCAAAACACTGGAATGAAAATCTTTCATTCTCATCCCCCCAGGAATGGGCATGAAATTACATTCTCAAAGAACTCATTCTGCAAACCAAATGGAGCCTTAAGGGAAAATGTGCCATATCAAAACTGAAGAACTAAAACACAGTGGCATCTCTATTAATGGACAGTCTATATCCAACCTTTAAATACAAGTACTTAAGGCAGTGCAAAACATCTGGAACAATGTTTTCATGTGCTTTGATCTCATTGTGAAACCTTAAAACTTGCTGGAAAAGAGTATGTGTTTAATTCATTATCCATTAAGGAATCACAAAATACACAATATGTTATCTCAAGTCCTCGTCAAACTAATTTCTTGTTTTATAGGTATTGTAAAATCAGTATATACACATACAACCAAATCCAAGTTCCGATGGCAGTATATAAATTAAATCTTATAAAAATGTCAAAGGTACCTCATAGGTGACAGTACCACCAGACATTGCTGGCTGCCGAAGAGTAACGTTGCAGATGGCACCATTTGCAGAGAGTATACAAACTGTGCGTGGTCCTTGCTGTGAAAAGGACATAACCTTTGATGCTATATCCTACAAACCATAAGGGCACACAAATGAGAAGGCATGCCATTACTGGACAATTCGTTATGCATGGATGATGAGATTCCATTGATACAGACTCAATTCCAATAGACTTATTGGAGGTATTCAATATATTTATAAAGTATGCAGAAAACTAAAATTGGGTATAAACATAAGAATTGAAAACAAGAACAAAGTCCCGAAGACATAATTAAATACCATAAAGCAGTGCATATATAGAAAATAGAAATTTATTTTCAGCTTCCAGTTATGACAACAGTCAACTGTCAAACAAATATTCGCAACAAAAATTTCTTCTATTAGTATCCTGCTTCTGAATAATACATATATATATGGATTCTAAATTCACAATTATTGATATCTAACACTTTTAAGTCATCTCATATAGTCCCAAATAATCCTGGTTATCTCAAATTTTTGACCTCCAAGTCTCCAGCCAAAGATTGAGTACTATGAAATGAATCATTAATCAAAACACCAATAATTAGAACATTTTACCTACAAAATATGACCATGAGATGGAGAATAATGATTAAGTTTGCAGCCAGAGAAAACAATATCTCTTAAGGTACTAAAACTTACAAACTGAATGTTAAACACCAGAATCCCCTAGTTAAACAAAGCTATGATTATGTTTGATATATCTCATTGGAGGCACAATGGAAACAAAAGGCAAGACGTATTCATTCTTTTGAAGCAAGGGTTAAAAGGGGGAGAATAGCTTGTGCGTCATATTCTATATCACTAACTCAACAGATCTCCAGCCTAAATCAGGACCTAACTGCACATTGCATTCATTCATCATTTCAGCATGTGGTTTGGATAGATCTCACAAGCCATCACTTGCAGGGGTTGAGCAAATCACGGTTGAAACCGACCAACCTAACCCAACGCAGTTGAAGTAGGTTGGTTCGGTTTTCAGTGTGAATCAGGCTGATGAAAGAGGAACCCAATTTCATTCACGTAGGTTGAAGGGTCAAAGAATTTAAACTCATAAAATCAACCCGAACTGATATGTATTTTAGAAAGGAAAAAAAAATTAAACTTATCATGTGTCTCTTTCTGATTTTTTCTTACTAAATGCAGATGTGGTCATTCCCATAGTGAATCAGTCTCACAACTTAGCCCTAATCCCTGATCCATTTTCATCAGATGTCTTATTCTTCTTAATTCTCAAACCCTTACTCCCTAAGCTGCCTCTCTTCCCTCTCACTCTCTAGCTTTCCTTTCTTTCACCCTTGCACCACCGCTTATATCTGTTTTTTCTAATTCGTTTTAGATACATTTGATTTTGGTTTCTTAATTGCTTCCCAAAGTTTTGGTTTACTTTTTATTTCATATTATACTAAACTTTTTAGGAGAACTGCAATATTATGATGGTGCTAATTGTATTGAGCGTATGCTACAGAAGAGGAGAAGTTGTTATCATTTTTTATAGAACTATGTTTCTTTATTGTCTTAACAAAGGAAAAACCTATGTTTATTTATTGTGTTTTAAGATGGAGCAACTATACTACTTTATTGTGATATGCATTCAACCTAAGATTTTAATCTTGGTTTTGTATAATTTAGATTTTAAATTTTTCTTAAAATGGACTTGACTTTGTCTTTAAACTTTTATATCTTGGGTTGTATTTATTTATTTATTTTTAGTCATTTATAAGAAACAAAATTTTATTAATAAGTGAACAGAAAAGTACAGAGTACAGAATATGATGAATATGAAGTCAATCAGGAAAACCAGCTAAGAATCAAAAACAGGCAAGGCCACACTAAACCAAGACCAGATTAACAAACACCTAGTCCAAAATATCAGACCAACCTATCTGTAAAAGACTAAAGGGGCCTCCTTAAATGTTTAGACAAGGAAGCCCAAAGAGAAGCAAGAAAAAATTAATGCTGTACCAAAATGAAGCTAATTCTTCTTCTTTGTCATAAAAAATTCTTTGTACTAAGTCAGTTCGGTTGATGGGTTGGGCTCCAACCCACACCAAACCAACCCATGCCCACCCCTAATCACTTCAGTATGTAGCTTAAAGGAATCTCAAAATCTTAAGCTTGAGATATCTAATTACAGATTTTGTAACATAAAGCAGCAGTGTTGCTCATCAGAGGCAAAGATTGTTCCACAGCTGAGCTTCTGGTTGTGGCAAATATGGACAACATTTGTTTTCTTTGTGAACCAACAGTCAGAGGAGAGATGATTTCTTAGCTAATAAGTAAATAATAATACAGATATCTTGTACTTCCCCCAAGCATGTACTATTGCCCTCAGCACATAACATCAAAACAAGTAAATATTTTGCGATAGTTTGGCAACTATGGCAACAATGTTGTCATCACCATGATGCGAACTTCAATAACACGGGTGGTACCAACATCATAGACCGCTGTACATCTTTATATAGACATCATACCTTACGTCAACATGAAGATGAGTACAGAATGTTCTTACATTTTTCAAACATTATGAAATATAGATCACACTTAAGCCTGTAAATGTATGCACTTGTGAGTTGAAGAATGGGATTTATTATGCATAGCAAAAGATGAGCTCCTAAACCGATGGGGGCATATCTCTACTACATACACTACTGTGGATGGAGCTAGCCAAAAAAAGGAATGGGACGTTTGGGGGATGAGCAGCAGAAGCTATACTCTTTGCTGATTGCCATTATATTACCACATCACATTATTTGTTCATTTTCTTTTCCAGTCTTAAACTGCCAACCACAACAGACTATATTAGAAGAATCTTCTTTACTCACAGTTTCCTCCTTGGCCGAGACAACAAGATGCACCAGCATCTCTGTCTGGTTAATTTTACAACTTGAACAAAGACACTTTCAATTAAATCAACTAAATATATCTTGGAAACATACAAATATAAATGAAGAATTAAGATATCACCATTTTATCGTGAAAAATTGGCCGGAAAAAAAAAAAATCACAATAAATTGGATGTTTAATTGGAAAATATGGTGCCTTGTAAATAACAGAATCTTCTGCAAAATATTGCAAAAAATATCAATACTTAAGACATTGCCTATTATACCAACCAAAACAAATTCTAGAAAAAGAAAGTCCAGAAAAAGAAATTCTAGAAAAGGATTTCTGAAAAAGAAATTCTAGAAAAAAGGAAACGTTTCCTTACCATAAACCAACACAACCAAGAAGTTACTATGGAAGTGCGATTTTCATTAGGTGAAACAACAAACAGGACAAATGTGATGGACCCATATATTACAAAATAGTTAGGTAATTTTCATTCCTTAAAAAGCAAAAGTTGAATGATTTTCACACTTTTATAACCTAATTTCCTTTTACTTTAATGTAAGCACATTTGGTACATCAGACATCATATCATAATGGAAAAACAGTTCCAATGCATTTTAAATAGAATTTTAAAAGAATACCCGTTGTTCTTGGCTGCTGTATGCTTTTCATAAATGTATTTTTATATTATGATGATGAACACATAGACCCTGAAGATATGACATGATTTACCAATTGCTATACCAAAAAAGAAACAAATACACAGATACACAAACTGCAGCATGACATGACCATTTTTTCAAACATTTAATTAACAGATTGCACATATATTCATTTTGAAATCACAACACTAAAAAATACAAGTAATCACATAATCAATAAACTAAACTTTATTAACAAATCAATACCCTCAAAATAATTTACAGTGCCATTTTATCATGCAAACCAATATCCTCAAAATAATGACTACAATAACCACGAGCACTTTCCAAGGCCATAACAATACCTATTTCACCATTTCAATCATTAGAGTCACAACATTCCCCATTCAGAACTTGAACGGCACTTCCCTTTCAAACAACTATATATGACATTGAAGAACATCCTTTTTTGCACTACATAACATTGTGTATATGTGAATAACATTCATTATTAATAAATCACACATAGACAACCGCATATATGAAAACTTCCTTGCAAGAAGTACAATAAATCACACTTTATTAACTACAATTTACTCAACATAAGAAACTTGGCATCAAGAAAGTCAGTACTTTTAACATCAAGAAAGTCACATATGTACCTCGCCCGCTTGCACCATAATAACATGAGGCGTGAACCCAAGTCCACCGGCTCCTGCACACCACAAAACAAACACTAATCACCATAATGTACTATAAATTGACACTCAATTTTCTTATAAGAATTCACACTGAAAATCCCACTTACCCAAAGCGTCCAACTGCTTCTTGCCGGAACCGGGCGGCCGCCCCCGGTTCTTCTTGGCAGGGGGTTCCGACGACAAGGTGCCACCGCTCGACTCGCCGTGATGGCCGGCCGGCGGCGGAGCAGATGCAGGAATGTGGGTGGGCGCCAATCCCAAGGCAATGTTGCCGTCGGGCGAGTACTTCCTGGGCCGCCCCCGCTTCTTCTTGGCCGATGCCGCCGAAGAAGAGTCGATGCTGAAGCCTCCGCTGCTGGCGCAGGGCCTCAACGATCCGTCACCGTACGGACTGCCACTCAGAGAATCCAGTTGCGGTTTGGATGTGGGCTGCTGGAGCTGGTGCTGGACCACCGCGTTGAACGGGAATCGACCCGCATTCGACCCGCCCATCATCGCACCCGAGTTGGGGTTTATGTTGGTGTTCGCCATGGCCGACGAGTACGAAGTGGGGCCCACCATCATGTTCGGCTGTAGCGCTGGCGGCGGTGCCTGGGGTTGCGGTCCTTCCCGTGAATCCATTTACGGGGGGAATCAAGAAGGAGAGAGCTGGTTTTCCGAGAAAATGTTACTTTTTGAGAGTTAGAGACCTACTTTGTTCGTGAGAGAGAGAGAGAGAGAGAGAGAGAGACTACTGATGGAATTAAAATAACTAGCAAAGAAAAAGCGTTTGATTTAAAGTAGGGTTTAGATTTTAGGGTTTTAGTCTTATAGGTATCCCTTTTATATAAGATGTTCTTATTTAGAGGGCAAAAAAAAAAAGATTTTTCCTTCTCACCGCACACCCTTTTTATTTAATTTATAAAATGACAAATTTAACCTAATATTAAAGTGGCAAAAAAAAAAAAAAAACTAATATTAAAAAATCATAAAACACATAATTTTAAAAGTTGAAAAAATAAAAAAGTCGAAACCCTAACCATGCCACCGCTCTTGCCACCGGTGATCAGACCCTATATCTCCCTCTCTCTCTCTCTCTTTCTTCATCATATCTCTATTCACACCCTCTTTGTCAGACGAAAAAAGAGGTCGATGACCATGCTAGCCTCAAGATCAAAAGTGAGTGCCCTCAAACCTAGAGGCAAGCATTTTTGTCCTATAAGGAAGATGTGAAGAGAGAGAAAGAGAGAGAGAGAGAAGGGAGGAGATGCGCCGACGATGAGGTACGACGGTTGCTGCAAAGGTGGTGGGGTCGGGTCTTAATTAGGCTCTATTCTTGATTTTTTTTTTTTTTGTATTGTGTGGATTTTATGAAAATGTTAGGGTGTTTGTCATAAATTACAAAAACCAAAAAGAGGAGTGTGCAGTGGGAAATGGAGTGGTGTTCAAAAAGCAGCCGCATGTTCTCAAATGTTTTTTCATTTGTTTTTATTCTGATCAATTTTTTTTTTTAATCACCAACCATTATTGCTAAATAATGGTTGGTGATTAAATAATGGTTGCTAAATTTTAATCACCAACCAAAAAGAGGAGTGTGCAGAAATACTATTTGGCAACTATATAATATTGCTAAATATATTTTTACTTTGGAAAATGTTCTTTTATTATGTAATTCAGTTTTTTTGAAATAATTCATTTATTTAATTTTGGAAATACGGTATTACATTACATTTAAATTAATAAAAAGTTTAATAATTACATAATGCTTGGGTTGGGACTTTACTTTTGTGTTTAGTCAATCAATTTTCATATTTTGTTTGCAGATTGGTCAAAAGAGTTGGCCCACACGTTGGTTATTTGGGCTTAGAAAACTACAAGCGTGCTGCCTGCCCATCATCAAAAGCTTCGTTTTTTATGAATTTTCAGTTGGATTTGAATTCCCGTTTTCGTTTTGGAGTTTCTTGTTTGAGATTTTGGACAATTTTCTTTGTATCTAATCAAGCTTGATCTTAGTGGCCAAACAAAAATCAAGGTTGATCATGGTTGTTGGATTTTCTGCCATGTTGGATTCGATTCTCCCTTGGTATTAGTATTTGAAATCGATATGGTTTCTAGTAAGGTATATATACTATTCCTGAATGTTTTTTCTAAATTATTTTGAATTTTTTAGAGTTTTTGATTGATCTGAATAAATATTTTGTTGATTTTAATTTGGATATTTAGGTTTATGAATCGATATTGTGATTAAGAAAATAATATGTATTTTTTTTTTTTGATATTTTTGAATAATATATTAGTTAGATATTAGATTTTTTTTTTCTGGGATATTAGAAATTAACATTAAATACCAAATATCAATAGTTTTTCAACAAAGTAGCAAAATACTAATTTTTTTTAGTTTAAGTATTAACTTATAGTAAGATATTTTGGATTAGGTCACAAACTGTATGAAACGTGAATTTTTTGACATTGAATGCTCGGCCAAAGTACCGAGACTTCGGTGGTTTTCCGTTACTTTTTTTTCGGTTTGCTATATATCAGTGATTGTATAAATTCATAAAAATTCAAAATTTATAAAAGTTTTATGTTTTTTATTTAGGCTTAGGGGATGAATTCCTATAATCTAGAGACTAAACATTAAAGCTTAAGTCTCTCAAATACTGAAAAATAATAAATCAATAAAAAAGTTGTGATTGTTGTATAGTCAAAGTAAAAATTTCTAAAAAAAAAAAAAAATTATGAACACTCGATTAGGGGTGGGTTCGGTACGATTACCGTACCGAAACACTCATATCGAATTCCGACCGATATAGGTCAGTAACCGATCACTTCGGTATCGGTCGGAGAGTGGCGGTATCGGTCGGAGAATGGCGGTGCCGACTACAACCCTCCTTTATCTCCTCACTTCTCTCTCTACACGATCTCTTTCTCCGGCACCCATCTCCTGCAAGATCCTGCATCTTCTTCCTCTCTTTCTCCGGTGACTGGTGGGTCTCGGGTTGCCCACCCCCTGATTCTGTCTCTTCTCTCTCTTCCCGATCTCTTTCTCCGGCGCACATTTTCGGCGAGACCACCCTCATCTTCTTCCTCTCTCTTTCTCCGGTGACTGGTGGGGTGGGTCTCGGGTTTTGGGGTATCGGGTGGTGGGTTGATTTGTGTGGCTGGGAAGGAGGGTTGCTCGGGTGGTGGTTGTGGGTTGGGGTGGGTCTCAGGTTGCTCGGGTGGTGGGTTGATTTGTGTGGCTGGGAGGGTTGCTCGGGTGGGTCTTGGGTGGTGGTTTTGGGTTGTGGTTTGGCGGCGAGGTGTGTGGCTGGGAGGAAAAGAAGGGGCTGTGGAAGAGAAGAGAAGGGGAAAAGAAGATAAGAGAATAGAAGAGAAAAATAAAGAAGAAAAGAGACACGGATAGGAGGAGAGAGAAAAAGAGAAAGAAAATAAAGAAAGAAGAAAAGGGGGGGGGGGGCACATGGGTTAGGGGGAAAGGAAAAGAAAAATTAATAAAAATAAAGTTTTATTTTGTAAATAATAAATAAGGTATTTTGAGGTTTTGTTTAGGGTTTAGATTTTGGGGTTTCAAATTTCAATTGGGGTTTGGAGTTTTTTATTTTTATTACATATGTTTTTTATAATTTATAGTATATAGTCAATAACTTAATAGTTTACATGTTTTTTAATTTATATCATCTTCTAAACTTTAGGGTATATAGTATATGTCATGTACCTAATAGGGCCGTTAGACTAAATGGCTAATACCATATACTAATAATAATATATTATACCATATTATACATTTATGATTGAGGTAATTACATAAATCATAAATAGTCCATAACTCCATAGTCTATATTGATATTAATATATTATACCATATTTTACTATATTATTATTATATCATATTATACAATATACTAAATTACTAATATTATCATATTATACTATATTATACCATATTATACTATATTATACCATATTATAATATTATACTATATACTATATACCAAACTCTAAGTTACCAACTATGAATTTATGAATTATAAATTTATAGTATTAGACTTAGGGTATAGAAATAATTTAGTATNGAAATTAGTAATTTAGTATGAGATATCATATACATATACTATATAGGGTTTATAATTTAGTATAATATTAGGGTTTAGAGTATTATATAAATTAAAAAATATATAAGTTAATAAGTTATAGGTTTAGGGTTTATAAATTTATATATGTTTGATATAAATTATATAAAATTAGAATTGTATTATATAAAATTATAAATTATATAGAAAGGTAATACTAAGTATTTTATATTTAGGGTATACTAGTATAGTATAGAAATGTATAAAAATAAATTATTTTAATTATATTTTTTTAATATACGGTCGGTATCGGTATACCGTCGGTACCGGGTTTTGAAAACCAATACCATTACCGAATTTATTGATATTTTCAGTATCGGTACTTTTCGGTATCAGTATCGATATTTTTTAATATTTCGGTATTTTTACCCAGCCCTACAGTCGATGAACAAAACATTAAAATTTGATATTTAAATTCAATGGACTTTTTAGATATTTTTTATTGGATGCTATTGTTATTGTTCTTGTATCTTGTTTTAGTTCATGTTATATTGATTACAATAGGTGATCCTTATGTGGCTGCCAAAATGAGTTAGAGTCGTCGTCCAATTTATTAGATTCTCCTAAAAAGGGGATGACGACTTAATGGCGATGCCCATCAAAATTAGTCACCTACTCCTCCCTTTTGGCAAGAAACTGCAAGGCGTTGCCTAAAGTTTCATCCTCAAATAGTCAAATGGTCAATTTATTATAGTGATTAATGTTTTTTACAGTAAACTTTGCTTGCAAGTTGCAACTAGTTTCTAAATCTACAAGATAGACCTAGATGTGCCTAGAATGGGGGTTGAATAGACACGTACTCTCTTTTTCTCTCAAACATCCCAAACGGTGTCGTTTTGGGCTGGGCTTTTTAAAAAACCAAAATTAAAACACACAAAAGCTGAGCCTCAAACAATTCAGAAAACCCCAATTCCTGCGCGACTCTCTCTTCTCAACTCTGTCATTGAAGACCCAAACCCTAGCTGCTCTGATTGGAGATTTCGACAGCAACCCATGGTGTTGGGGGTCATTTCGGCGGCATAGAAGTTCCTTTGGAGCACCCTAGCTGCTCTGCTCTGAGTCGGGCTGCTGCAACACTTACGTTTGGAAGGTTTTTTTTTTTTTTTTTTTTCCTCTTCTGTTTCGATCGAAAATGGAGTTTCTGTTGTGATGATTAACTGTTCGTTTTCAAGATGATGATCCCCAAGTTTCTTTCTTTGATAGAGCAAAATCTCCTTCCCACGTTGATACATTGGGACATGATGATAGTGATGTTAGTTTGAAGGATGTTGGTGAAGATGAATGGGATGAATAAAGTGGAATTCCCTTTAGAATTGTATTTTGTATGTTTTGTGTATGATCTTGTTAGGATTCTTATTTTAGTTGGATGATCTTGTTGAATTTGATATGTTTATGTTGAGTATTATGCTTGAATGACTATTAATGCTATTTTTTGAACTATATTATATATTTATGTCAAGGCTTACGCCTCGCCTGATGAGACTGAAAACTTTTTGCCTTATGCATTAGCGTTTTAAAACCTTGATAATAACCATGTTCTTGAACAAATATGTTATGTGCACTCAGTGCACTGTACTTCTTTTAAATGTGCTGAATCAGTTACGTTATCATTTGGTTTTAATTTAACATCACCTAAAGTTTAAGTTCATTGAAGTAAGATCTTTTTGTTTTTTTGTTTTTTTAAATCAGATAACTGCTGCAATGGGAAAAAAAAAGACAGAGGACACTGGTGTGACAATGAAGGCTAAGTCAACTGGAAAAGATGCATCTAAAGATGGGAAGAATCAGAAACTATCAGTCTCTGCCATGTTGGCCAGCATGGACCAGAAACCTGATAAGCCCAAAAAAGGATCATCCTCGAGCGCAAAGCAAAAAGTTGCTCCAAAATCATCATACACTGATGGTATCGATCTCCCTCCCTCTGATGAAGAAGATGAGGATGTCTTGGTAGAGGTAGCACAACAAGAAAGTGCACAGCAAAAGAGGTCAAATTATAAGCCGCTTGATGTATCCATTACAGACAAAGAGTTAAAAAAGCGTGAAAAGAAGGACCTTCTTGCTGCCTATGCTGTTGAGCAAGCAAGGAAGGAGGCCCTTAAAGATGATCATGATGCTTTCACTGTTGTTATTGGAAGCCGGGCATCAGTTCTTGATGGTGAAGATGGCGATGCTAATGTCAAGGATATAACAATAGAAAATTTTTCTGTGTCAGCTCGGGGAAAGGAACTTCTAAAGAATGCATCAGTGAAGATATCACATGGGAAGAGATACGGTTTGATTGGACCCAATGGAATGGGTAAGTCTACCCTCTTAAAGCTTCTTGCTTGGAGGAAGATTCCAGTACCAAAAAACATTGATGTGCTTTTGGTTGAACAAGAGGTAGTTGGTGATGACAGAACAGCTCTTGAAGCAGTTGTTTCAGCTAATGAAGAACTTCTCAAGCTTCGGCAAGAGGTTGCAGCTTTGCAGAATTCAGTTTCTGGGGAGGAAGAGGACAGCCATGATGATGATGCAGGAGAGAAGCTTGCTGAGTTGTATGAGAAATTGCAGTTGATGGGGTCAGATGCTGCTGAAGCTCAGGCTTCAAAGATTCTTGCTGGGTTGGGCTTCACAAGGGATATGCAAGGCCGTCCCACTAAGTCATTCAGTGGTGGTTGGAGGATGAGAATTTCATTAGCAAGGGCACTTTTTGTGCAACCAACTCTTCTGTTGCTTGATGAACCCACAAACCATCTTGACTTGAGGGCTGTTCTCTGGTTGGAGGAGTACTTGTGCCGCTGGAAAAAGACCTTGGTTGTTGTCTCACATGATCGGGATTTCCTTAACACGGTTTGCATTGAGATTATTCATCTGCATGATCTGAAACTCCACTTCTACCGTGGAAACTTTGATGATTTTGAAACTGGGTATGAGCAGCGCCGCAAAGAGGTGAACAAAACGTATGAAATTTTTGAGAAGAAGTTGAAAGCTGCCAAAAGGACTGGAAGTCGGGTCCAACTGGAGAAGGTCAAGGATCGAGCAAAGTCTGCAGCAGCTAAGGAAGTATCAAAGAACAAGGCCAAGGGCAAGGTTGATGAGGATGAAAACCCAGTTGAGGCTCCTAAAAAGTGGAAGGATTACAGTGTGGAGTTCCACTTTCCTGAACCTACTGAGCTTACACCTCCACTCCTGCAACTTGTTGAAGTCAGCTTCAGTTATCCAAACCGGGATGACTTCAAGCTGTCGAATGTTGATGTCGGTATTGATATGGGGACTCGTGTTGCCATTGTTGGACCTAACGGAGCGGGAAAGTCTACTCTGCTCAATCTTCTTGCTGGTGATTTGGTTCCTGTTGAGGGTGAAGTAAGGAGGAGTCAGAAGTTGAGGATCGGTAGGTATTCACAGCACTTTGTGGACCTCCTGACAATGGACGAGACACCGGTTCAGTACCTTCTTCGTCTTCATCCAGACCAAGAGGGACTTAGCAAGCAAGAGGCTGTCCGTGCAAAGCTTGGAAAATATGGACTCCCTAGCCACAATCATCTTACTCCAATTGCAAAATTATCTGGAGGGCAGAAAGCCCGCGTTGTCTTCACATCAATATACTTTTCAAAGCCCCACATTTTGCTGTTGGATGAACCTACAAATCATTTGGATATGCAGAGTATTGATGCACTGGCCGATGCACTTGATGAATTCACTGGTGGAGTTATACTGGTTAGTCATGACTCTAGGCTGATATCACGTGTGTGTGACGATGAAGAGAAGAGCCAAATTTGGGTTGTTGAAGATGGTACTGTGAGGACTTTTCCTGGGACTTTTGAGGAGTACAAGGAGGAGCTACAAAGAGAAATTAAAGCTGAGGTCGATGACTAAGTTTGCATTTTTTATTATAGTAAATTTTGCTGATTACATTTTAATACTTTTCATGAGATTGCATCCTACTGATGGATTTTTATTATTACTATTTTTTGAGTTTATAATCATTCTGGTTGTGGAGAGTGTACATTGTTGTATTCTATCTTCTTCTCTTTCTGTTTTTTGGTCAGAACCTTTGCTTTGATATGTAGGTCTGGACTACTAGTAGGCTGTTAGATTAATAGGGAATGGCTTGTTAAGGTTTGAGAAAACCTGTGAAATTTCAATATTTTAATTGGGCCTACACTTAACTAATATTGAAAACAAAAAATAAAACGTTTCTTGTAGCCCTTTTGGAAGGGCATTCTTTCTAGAGCTCAGTTGTTGAAAAAGGCTTCACTTGGAGAGAGGGGTTTTGGCATGATGTCTGGAGCTCCTGTGGCAGACTCATTGATCATACCATTCATCCCTGTTTGCAAAAGTTTCTAATTACCATGGATCTGAATGGAACTTTGGCTGCTGGTTCTTATGGAAATGGAGAAACAAATGTATGTTTTATGTTGATATGTGTATATTAAAACTCCATTTTGACTTCTTCAGTTTTAAAAAACTTGTTCTATGTACAGCAGGGCTGCATTTATGAATTCTTGGCTCTATCTTATGCCAGTATTATTGGATCTTAGCCTGCATCTATTATTTCAAAAGAAAGCAAATGTGTAATGAATGAAGTTCTGATTCCCAAAATGATGCGTTTTTGCTTTGGAACAAAAAAAAAAAAATTGTGCCGGGTTTTGAGGGTTTATTTTCAGAATTTACATTGTTTTTACTGCTACCACATTCTTCTTATAATTCCAACTTGCAAGAAGAACAAATACAAAATTGAGTCTGAAATGACTGAAAATGTTGTTTTTCAAAGTTTTAATTGCTTTGGAACTAAAATTTGAAGGATATTGAAATGAAGTTGCTGGCCTCTACCCTCTGGTTTATTATTCCTCGATTCATATTCTAAAGCAAACAAATATTGTTGAAGATGGTAACAGTCTAACAGATGAGTGGAACGGCGTTTGTGCTTTCTATTTGTGGAGAGAGTTTTTTTTTTTTTTTTAATAATTATGTTTTGTTAAATTTGTAGCCATTAGATGGAATTTAAATGAGTTGGCATGTTTTCAAACAGAAGTCAAGCAGATCTTAGCAGAGGACCTGTGTCCGAAAAGATAATAATTATTCAAATTTTTAGTAAACCTTTATAATGAATCAATGATTGTGCTAAGGATCATTTGGTGTTGTAGCCACAGTACTAGGGATGGCAATGGGCGGGTTCGTCAATACCATACCCTCTCCGTCGGGTAATTGGGTTCCCATCAGGGGTATTCAGGGTCCCTATAATTTTTTTTAAAATAATTTTTTTATTAATAATATATTAAATTAATATAAATATATAATATAATAGATGAAATACATTAAAATTTATCATATTATATTATAATAACACTAAATCATAAAGAGAACACTATTAAATTTTAAAGATATACAACAAAAATTAAGATAATAAATTAAAATATAATTATATAATATAATATTTTTATTAAATGGGTATGCCGGGCGGGGCGAGAACGGGAATGGTATTACCATACCCGCTTAATCGGGGCGGGCTCACGGGGATTTTCAAGGGTGGAGAATTTTGCCATCCCAAAGCCACACTAATGTCAAATTCATTTTAATATAATTTGAAGTTTAAATTTTATGGAGACCTACTATATATTATGATCGATATCTATTATGTGCTTTTTCTTTTTCTTTTTTTGGAAACACCGTTTATGATGTTGAAAGGTGATGTTTGGACTAAAATGAATTAACTTTTGTTGAATAACTCTAAAAGGCGATATTTAAATAAAAAAAGGAAGTAAAAATAAATTTAAAAAGAAAATTAAATAAAACACTTTCAGAAAAATATTTCTTATCCTTATTTTTTGGAAAAATTATAAGATATAACCGATATACCGTCACGTGGTATAACCGATATACCGCCACATGGTATAACCAATCCAACGTGTAAGGATATTATTGGACGATGTGTTTATATTAGTAGAGTATAGTATTAATAACATCCACTCATATTATAAAAAATAGACTGGTTATACTGCGTGTCAATATAGCGGTTATACAGAATAATTTCTTTATTTCTTGCTACAAAGTCAATGAGACATTAGTACTCACTAAAGGAATCTCCTTGATGAAATTTTTCATTCTTCTAAGGAGCTTTAACTTGGATAAGATCACGCGGGGGTGAACCACGACCACGACCCTGACGGCAACGATAGATCGGCGAGCAACCACGGTTATATGGGTTACTAGGAGGTGGAAGAATAGCTCCCTGTGTCATTGTTGTTCTCTTGGCCATGTCTTGCATCCTAGTCACCTCCATATCCCCATGGCTCAGCACCACCATGCTAGTAAAAAGTAACAAACACACCAACCATGACTTCATGTTGGAAAGCCTCAAGAATTCTTTTTATTTTGCTTAGACAGTTGTTTTGTACGTATGCAAAGGAATATACGATATGATGTATATATATACAATTGATTAAATATTCTGTATGGATATATCTCAGCTGTTAACTATGATTTGCTATAATTAAGGGTGTCATTAATGCACGATTGCTAAGATTATGTGATACGATGTGCTAGAGTTTTTCTTTTTTTGGCCACTTACGATGTGCTAGAGTTTAGGTATGATGAATATATTCTATTTCTCAGTGGTAAATTGCTCCACAATTGTAGGCAATGTAAGAAATTAATGGACTTAATCCTTGTTCTATTTGGATGCTGATCATACTAATAAAACTTAAGAGTCAAGTGATAGGAGTATTAATCAAACTACAACAGGAAAAGCTCAACTAAGTCATATTCCTAATCAGAATGGGATTATGATAGTGAGCTGCCTTACACTATAAACAAGGCATTTATTAATTAGTCATTATATAGATTTATACTAGGATTAAACCATAGATATCTTAATGGGAGGTACACGGTTTGATTAAGACTCTGTATAAGGCTCAGGTCCTTGACCACACAGATCATCGATCTCTGCTATTTGGTACTCTGCCCCATATTGAGTAAAGCTCTGAAGAAAGTCTGTGTTGGTTGGAAGGCTTGTGCTCTTAGACTTCAAGATACTTGCTGCAGACGATATGGCTTCTTCAGGTAAGTTTATTTTCACATGTGTTATAAATGGTGAATATACATGTCTAGTGTTTTTATGTTGTGTGTTAATTCAGAATATGTAAAAGAGTTTACATGTGGTATCAGAGCAGGCAAACACACACTAAAGACCAAGATTAAAGATTGATCATTGTTTTCAGACTTGATGCAGCAAAAGTTATATGTTTTCTTGGTTTTTAACATTAGGCCGATTCATACTTATGTTTTCAGTTTTATTATTGTTTGATCCTGAGATATGTACATGTTTTATTTCATGAAATCTTGAAATATAATCTGATTTATTGTTGATCTATTATATATTGATGCACTTATTATTTTTTCTTTTATTCTGAGCATCAAATATTATGTAAATTCTTCAGGATATATTAATCAGATTCTTTGCATATAAACATGTGTACAGTTATAATCCGCTACAGTAAGGTGATCTAGTCTTGATCACAGTACTCATCATGTGAGATATAAAAAATTCTTCTACATGATGAGTGTTGTGATAAAGGCAACAGTTCTTGATTGATCACAAAGCATGTAATTCTGCATCTTAGGTACTTGTTGACTCTCTTAAAAGAGGTAAAGTCATATGAGCATTTAAGTAGGGGTCGGCAATGGGCCGAGCCGGGCTAGCCCGGCCCAAATTTTTCGGGTTCGGGCCGGGCTCGGGCTTGAATGATAGAAGCCCAATAGGGCTTTCGGGCCGGGCCGGGCCGGGCTTGGGCATTAATACACAAGCCCAAGGCCCGCCCATCGGGCTTTGGCTTGCGGGCTTGGAGGGCTGGGCCGGGCTAGGCCCAAATGGGCGGCCCAAATAGGCCCAAAGCATGTTTAGACATATATATGTTCAAAAAAAATATAGCATTTTGGCTATGTTGTGATTTGAACATGAGACCTCACATGACAAACTTCAACTCTCAACCAACTGAGCTAACCAGTTTATTTCTCAAGTTTGTGAATCATAACATATTTAATAGTTCTTTCGTTTGTTTACTTCAATAAATTATTAATATGTTTATTAAGTTATTCTATAATACTATTATGTTAGTAATAGTGTAATACCATAAATAATAAACTTTTAAAATTATATACAACATTACAACTATAATAAAACATAAATGTACATATGTTTTATTATATATTTTATTACATATTTTTATAAACAAACGATGCAATTGTGTTGTCAACGATCCGAACCGTTCAAATTTTAGTTCCTCACTCAAAGATAATTCGTGCAAAAAATTAGCTTAATCGGAGATGTAAAAGTCACATAATGGTGGTCGAATGAACGATCGTGGTTTTTCTAATGATGATCGAATGGGTAGATGAATGTCGATTTAGCCGAATTTTTGTACGGATGATCTTTGACTATGAACATATAAAATAAACGGCTAAGATTGTTAAAATCACGTTGTGGTCTTCACAATTATGGAAACGACAATGTTTCAATAAGAAAGTTATTAGAATTATATTCTTCAACTCTTCAAGTGTATTTATATGTTGAAGCTCACATCTCGATCGTGTTTTCAACTTTCCAATGATCCGAACCGTTCATTTTTTAGTTTTTCACTCAAAGATCATCCATGCAAAAAATTAGTTCAATCGGAAATGTAGAAATTAGATAATGGTGGTCCAACTTATGAACGATCGTGGTTTTTCTAATGATAATCGAATGGGTAGATGAATTCTGATTTTGCTGATTTTTTGTAAGGATGATCTTTGACTATGAATATAGAAAATGAACGGCTCAGATTGTTGAAATCACGTTGTGGTCTTCACAATTATGAAAACAATAAGGTTTCAACGAGAAAGTTATTAGAATTATACTCTTCAACTCTTCAAGTGTATTTATATGTAGAAGCTCACATATCGATCGTGTTTTCAACGATCCGAACCTTTCAAGTTTTAGTTCCCCACTCAAAGAGAATCCTTACAAAAAATTAGCTCAATCAGAGATGTAAAAGTGACGTAACGATGGTCGAATTAATGAATGATCATGGTTTTTCTAATGATAATCGAATGGGTAAATGAATTCCGATTTGGCCGATTTTTTGTAAGGATGATCTTTGACTATCAACATATAAAATGAACGGTTCAAATTGTTAAATTAATGAACAATCATGGTTTAATAACTTTAATTATAGTTGTATTATAAAAGTTGTATATACACATATACATTTATGTTTTATTATAGTTGTAAATTTGTAATGTTGTATATAATTTTCAAAGTTTATTATTTATGGTATTACATAGTATAGTTTACACTTTACACTATTACTATTTACTAACATTATAGAATTATATAATAACTTAATAAGCATATTAATAATTTATTAGAGTAAACAAATGAAAAACCTATTAAATATGTTATGATTCACAAATTAGACAAATAAACTAGTCAGCTTAGTTGGTTGAGAGTTGAAATTTGTTCTATGAAGTCTCAAGTTCAATTCATAACATAACCAAAATCTTATATTTTTTTTTATTGAAGATATTAAACGGGCTTTGGGCGGGCCTAAGCGGGCCGGGCTTTGGGCGGGCCGAGGGCTTCAAGGGGATGGCCCAAGCCCAACCCAAGAAATTTTCGGGCCGGGCCGGGCTGGCCCAAATGTCGGGCCAAATCGGGCTTCGGGCCCAATGGGCCGGGCGAGCTTCGGGTGGGCTTCGGGCCTTGGGCTATTTGGTGAGCCCTACATTTAAGATGAAGAATTAACATGTTACAATCTTCTTATGAGACCAAGTTTTTTCTTTTGATTATAATTTCTGCTCACCAAAATTGCAGAAAGCATATTCAAAACAAATGGTCCTATAAAAGACTGGGAACATAATTCATGAATTTCATTTGTTTTTACATAGACAAAATAAATCTATTTCATGTAATAGAAAAACAGCTGCAGTTTTTGGGGTATAATTTTAGCAAAAGCATATTCAGTTATAAATTTTAAGCATGTTTTTGATCATTAATGCAGCATCCATGAGTTTTAATAGCATTGAATCTCTAAATGGACACAATTTCAAGAAATGGAGACAGGATATTGAAATTGTGCTAGGAATTAATGATTTTGACTTAGCACTAAGAGAAGACAAACATGCTGCTTTGACTGCAACTAGCACTGCAGAGGAAAAGATTGAGTTTAAGAGATGGGAGAAAGCCAACAGAATGACACTTTTGATCATGAAGAGGAATATGGCAGATATTGTAAAAGGTGGTATTGAAGATAATGATAGTGCAAAGGCTTATCTTGAATCCATCAGTGAAAAATACAAGGAATCAGAAAAGGCCGAGACTAGCAATTTGATGGCTTCATTGACTGGTAAGAAGTTTGATGGAATATGAAGTGTTAGGGAATACATTATGTTGCTGATTGACATTGTAGCAAAGCTGAAAGCTTTGAAAATTCCTATAGCCGATGAGTTTACTGTGCACCAAGTTTTGATGTCACTACCATATCAGTATGAGCATTTGATCTCTATTTATAGTGCTCAAAAGGAAAAATGGTCACTGAATGAGTTAATTGGTATGTGTGTCCAAGAGGAAGAAAGTAGCAAAAAGGGAAAGGCAGTGGCAGAAGTGAATTTTGTGCAGAGGACCAACACTGGCAAGAAGGGATTCAAAGGCAATTCTCGAAATCAAAAGGTGCACCAGATAATGCTAGCAGCTCCAAATCCACTTCTGATGGCCTCAAGGCAGTGAAAACAAATAAGTCTTAAGTGTTTTCATTGTCACAAGCATGGCCATTTTAAGAAAGATTGTGAAAAGTGGAAGGTTTGGATGATTAAGAAAGGTAATTCTCATTGTTTCTACTTAGAAGTTAATTTTGTTGATTATCCTATTGATTCTTGGTGGATTGATTCTGGCTCACCCATTCATATTGCAAATTCTTTGTAGGGTATCACAAGAAGGAGAACACCAAGGAAAGATGAAGTCAACATCAAAGTAGGCAATGGGATGCAAGTTGCAGTCAAGACTATAGGAGTTGTCAGCATTAGATTAGGATCTAGTTTTTTTTTTAAATTTAGATGAAGTTTATGTAATCCCATCATTAAGTAAGAACTTGATTTCAGTAGTTCAATTGGTTAGGAAGGATTTCAAATTTATTTTCAATAAAAGTGGGTTGTAGTTATTCTATGATTCTTCTCTTGTTGGTACGGCTATATAACAAAATAACCACTGGAAACTAACTTGTTTTGACAGTAATGATATTCATAAGATTCGTGCACCAAACAAAAGATCAAGGGAAAATGAAAACTCAGCTGTTTTATGGCATAAGAGATTGGCACACATATCAAAAGAAAGGATGAAAGTTTTAATCAAAGAAAACATACTACCTCAACTCGATTTTTCTGATTTTACTGAATGTATTGAGTGTATTAAAGGAAAGACAACAAATGTCAGTAAGAGAGGAGCAACAAGAAGCCAAGAATTGTTGGAGATAATACATACAAATATATGTGGTCCTTTCCCATGTCAAACCATATGCAAACACTCATATTTCATACTATTTATAGACGATTTCTCTAGATATTGCAGTCTATATCTAATCTAAAAAAAGTCTCAGTCATTGGAAGCTTTTAAGATTTTCAAGGCTGAAGCTAAGAAACAATTGGGAAAGCAAATAAAAATAGTCAGATCAGATAGGGGGGAGAGTTTTATGGAAAATATAGTGAAGTTGGACAGCATATGGGTCCATTTGCACTTTATTTACAGCAAAATGGAATTAAGGCCTAATATACCACACCAGGAACCCCTCAGTAGAATGGTGTTTCTGAAAGAAGGAACAAGACATTGATGAACATGGTCAGGTCTATGATGTGTACTACTGGATTGCCAAAATTTCTATGGGGAGAAACATTAAAGACTGCAAATTATATAACTAATAGGCCACCTAGTAAGGTTTTGAACAAGACACCTTTTGAGCTTTGGATAGGAAGGAAACCAGGATTACTACATCTGCATGTTTGGGGGTGTAAGGCTGAAGCAAAATTATACAATCTGGAGGCCAAGAAACTGGATTCAAAAACCACAAGTGGTTTTTTCATTGGATATCCAAAAAAATCTAAAGGGTTTCGATTCTACTGTCCATCTCATAGTACTAGAATAGTAGAGACCAATGTGGCAAGGTTCATTGATGAGTCTGCACCATTGGTTGAAACTAAATTAATTAATTTTGATTTTGAAAAAGTTGCTGATAACACACCAGTTCATAATGATCATACAGAATTGAACATATCAATACAAGATCATATTGGTTTTGCACCAGAAAATCAGCAAATCATACTGAATCAACAAGCAGCTGAAGTTGAGGAAGTTCAAAATCAAGTTCAAAATGAGATGGCAATACAGCCAAACCAAATCCATACTGAGCAACCAACAGGAGAAACAACTAGAAGGCAATCTATTAGACCAAGGAAACCTGCTATATTTAGTGACTACATACTTTACTTGCAGGAAGTTGAGTTTGATGTTGGGGAAGAGTCTGATCCGAGAAGCTATGCACAAGCTATACAAGATGACAAGTTTGTGGCATGGCGAGTAGCTATGGAAGCTGAAATAGAATCTATGTACAACAACCAAGTTTGGGAATTAGCTGAGGTACCTAAAGGGATTAAACCAATAGATTGCAAATGGATTTATAAGACAGAAAAATCCAGATGGAAGTGTAGAAAGATACAAAGCTAGATTAGTTACAAAGGGTTTTACACAGAAGGAGGGAATTGATTACAATGAGACCTTCTCACCTGTATCAAGCAAAGATGCTTTTAGAATTATTATGGCATTGGTTGCACATTTTGACATGGAGTTGCACAATATGGATGTCAAAACTGCTTTCTTGAATGGAGAATTAAATGAAGAAATTTACATGGCACAACCTGAGGGTTTTATAAAGGAAGGAGATGAACACTTAGCTTGTAAATTGAGAAAATCCATTTATGGATTAAAACAAGCTTCCAGATAGTGGTACATCAAATTTGATTTAGTTGTTAGTTCATATGGTTTCATTGAAAACCCATCAGATGAATGCATATACTTAAAGGTGAGTGGGGGAAATTTCATCTTCTTAGTTCTCTATATAGATGACATCCTACTGGCCAGCAGCGACAAGGAATTATTGTATGAGACTAAAGCGTTTTTGTCAGATAATTTTGAAATGAAAGATCTTGGAGAAGCTTCTTATGTGCTAGGAATAAAAATTAAGAGAAATAGGAAGAAGCATTTACTAGGGCTGTCACAAAAGGAGATTCTTAAAAGATTTTGAGAGTTCTTAAAAGATTCGACATGTTAAGTTGCAAACCAGGAGATTCCCCAATGTCAAAAGGAGACAGGTTTAGTAAGGGACAATGTCCTACGAACCAACAAGAGAGGGAGTATATGAAAGATAAACCCTATGCATCACTTGTTGGGTCTGTTATGTACGCTCAGACATGTACTAGACCTGATTTGGCTTTTGCAGTAGGCATGCTGGGTAGATATCAAATTAATCCGGGCCAAGCTCATTGGGTTGCAGGGAAAAAGGTACTCAGGTATTTACAAAGAACAAAGGATCACATGCTGGTGTATAGAAGAATGAATGATTTGGAGCTTATTGGATACTCAGACCCAAATTTTGTTGGTTGTGCAGACACCATGAGATCGACTTCAGGGTATATTTTCTTGTTTGGTGGAGCAGCTATCTCTTGGAAGAGTGTGAAACAGACCTTGACCACCACTTCTACCATGCAGGCAGAGTATGTGGCAGTCTATGAAGCATTTGTACACGTCATATGGTTAAAAAAATTTATGCTGGAGACAAAGATGATAGGTTGTGTGGAAAAACATATAAAGATCTATTGTGATAATAGTGGAGCAGTGAGCTTCTCTAAAGACAGCAAAAGGACATCCAAATCTAAACACATTGGAACTAAATATCTGATGCTCAGAGAGAATGTTAAAGCTAGAGTGTTGCGCATTAGAATGTTAAAGATCGAGTATGTCAACATACAAGATCAGTTGGCGGATTCTTTTACTAAAGCTATGCCAGTTGGAGTGTTCAAACACCATGTGACTCAAATGGGAGTACTTGAGAAACTGGATGCTCCAGTTCAGTGGGAGCTTTAAGGATAGTGAGAGTTTTCAGATTTTAAGTTTACTAATTTTGATTCTGCCATTTTAGTTATTTTTTTGCACAGCTTGAGCAAATTACTGTTATAGTTTTCAATATGATTATTGGATTTTAAGTTATAAGTTATATTACAATCGAGCTAAACATATCGGGATTTCAGAAAGGTAGCTCAATTGTAATATATACTATCTTTCAGTTTAATTCAAGTGTTATATATATATATATTTACATTCTGGTATTTAGAATGCATATCTATAATCTATGCCACTGGGCATGTGCTCATACATATGAAGTAAAAGGAATTTTGTTTTATAGCTTGACAAAATCATTAAGTGGACCAGGTTTACAAATTCGACACAGTTGCAATACACAACTGTCTTGTGAACCAATTTTTAGTTTCATGCTTTGTGAATGACTTATGTGGGGTATGATTTTGACATTAATGGTTATGAGTTGTTTGAGCAATATAAAGCTTGATAATTTCTTATAGTCTGGTGTTTAAAATTGTGCTATGACAAAGTTGATTTAAGTCTCTTTTGATTAATATACCCAGCGCTAATAAAGGTTACTTGCTGTAAATTAGTATGATACTTAGATAAGAACAATGATAGTCCATGTGGGAGAATGTAAGAAATTAATGAACTTAATCCTTGCTCTATTCGGATGCTGATCATACTATTAACTATGATTTGCTAGAATTAAGGGTGTCATTAATGCACGATTGCTAAGATTATGTGATACGATGTGCTAGAGATTTTTTTTTTGGCCACTTACGATGTGCTAGAGTTTAGGTATGATGAATATATTCTATTTCTCAGTTGTAAATTGCTCCACAATTGTAGGCAATGTAAGAAATTAATGGACTTAATCCTTGTTCTATTTGGATGCTGATCATACTAATAAAACTTAAGAGTCAAGTGATAGGAGTATTAATCAAACTACAACAGAAAAAGCTCAACTAAGTCATATTCCTAATCAGAATGGGATTATGATAGGGAGCTGCCTTACACTATAAACAAGGCATTTATTAATTAGTCATTATATAGAGTTTTACTAGGATTAAACCGTAGATATCTTAATGGGAGGTACACGGTTTGATCAAGACTCTATATAAGGCTCAGGTCCCTGACCACACAGATCATCGATCTCTGCTATTTGGTACTCTACCCCATATTGAGTAAAACTCTAAAGAAAGTCTGTGTTGGTTGGAAGGCTTGTGCTCTTAGACTTCAAGATACTTGCTGCAAACGATATGGCTTCTTCAGGTAAATTTATTTTCACATGTGTTATACTTATGCAATGGTGAATATACATGTCCAGTGTTTTTATGTTGTGTGTTTATTTAGAATATGTAAAAGAGTTTACAGGCAATGCCTTGTATTGCTCTTATAAATAATCTTTACCTATGTATTTAAATTAGTTTATAGCAATGAAAGATTTTAAGCCTTTTCTCATAACTGATATCCTCTCTATATTATCACCATATGTGTTGTATATACCAAGGAATAAAAAAATGAAATTTTCGGCAAAAATTTCGTTTTTTGGGATCATCGAGATTTTACCACACATCCGACTATTTCTCGTAATAGTTTTGGCGAAATTTTGGCGAATTTGGTGAAATTTCGACCGTAAGTATATACTGAGAATTCAAATCCATTAGTCTAATATATGTTGTATATTTCATTTTTCTTTCAAGATACATAGAATCACATAATCAGTCAATTGTATAAAAAAGGCAAACATTTAATAGGTAGGTTTTGGTCACTAATAAAATAATTTCAAAATTAGAAAAATGTCATAAGTAATTTTTTGTTTGGCCTACTATATAAAATAGACAAAAATAAAATAGGAAATTAGATTTAGTCACTAATTAATTTCTTTTTAAGGAAATGTCATGGTGCTTTGAATTGTATTAAATGACTAATTTTTGCTTAATTTTCTCCTCAATTGGTGTTTTATTTTCAAAGAATTTAGTCATCGATCTATTCATTTATGATTATAAAAAGTTATCCTCTTTCGTACTGCTTGATTGTTTCTAAGAAAATTAATTGCTTACATCTTGTGCTTCACTACTTTAGGCTTTTAGCTGCGTTTTTGTATCATGTTTATTCATGTCTCAAACTATGTCTCGTGCTTAACTACTTTTAGATTATTCACATCTCAACCTTTTATATATTTTAACAACAGACTCATTATTAATTATTACAGTTTAAACGAAAAGTCACATACACCCAAGAAGAAGTTAATGTGGTAGGAAGAAAGTGGGCTGAAGAAATATTGGTGCATTCATCTCACACTACAAGAAAATCAAGCAAAGGCAACCAATTTTTTTTGGTAGGCATAAAGGCAACTGCCACTGTTTTTAGTTTGTATTGTCCCTTGCCAGACTACAGTCACCATATAGCATGTTGGAGGTTGGTGTTGGGGTGGCAAGGGAGCTAAGGCCACCCACATGAAAGAATGGTGGTAGTTTCTGCCAAAACCTGCCTTGTTAGTCTGCAAGGTCCGGTCCTCACCAATGCTGTAGTTAGTGGGTTTCACTTGTTCACCATCTCTATTGAGGTTGCTATATTGGTGGAGGATTGATATTATTAAATAATGTTATGCCATGATTTCTTCTACTATCTTGTTAAAAGTGGGTATGAATGCTCACTAATTCCAACCATTGCTTGCTGCACTCCCACCTTATTGATATTAGTTTCTGATTTGGTTGCAAATATTACATATCCTCCACCCTGCAAGAACTTTGGTGACTATTTAAATGAGATTGAGAATGCATTTTCCCACCAAAACGATTGCTGCAGTGGGATTGAATGTACTGTAATGTCCAATTAAAATTGCATTTGCAACAGTCCGAATATGCATTTTTCAGTTCCAGTGTGCTCTTAGAATACTAAAGATGCTTGCAATGGCTATTACACCATATTGTTCATAAAATGTGGAAAGCCTACACTAATATTGGAGCAAGCATGCTTAACTTTCAGTCCAGCAATCCCATTAATAGGAGGGGTATGTAGCAGAACCTCAATGCCATATTAGAAAAATAAAAACCAAATAATTGACAACTCAAGTTACACAGCTGAACCCACACAACCTTTCTTCATTGATGCAAATACGACTTGCTATATACATTGAAATTGCATGTTTAATTCAAGTAGCGGTTCAAGTGCATAGTTACAACCATTCTAATTAATTACCCCATAGTTTTCACAATTTCTAAAATAAAATGAAACTTAGATACCAAAAACAACAAAAGCATAATCACTAGCTGCGCAACACTTAGTCATATGATCCCAACAGAATATCCACTCTTCTAAATTTGGTGATATATATCATAGTCTAAACCATAATATAACCCACCAAGTTTATAGTTCTATCACAAAAGCTGTTCAAAATACCAGCAGTATTTTACTCAAAACAACAAAAAGTATTCTTACTGGCAGCCATGATTTCTTTTACTATGTCGATCAGTTGTGTTGTGACCTCCCAACCCCGCCGCTTGAAGCGCTTGCATTTCTCGCAGCACCATCCTCTGCTCTCAGGTCCTACTACATCTGAAAATATCTTATTGCAGACAACAGGAGTGATAGATGGGTTTTCTTGCATCTCCTCATATTCTGCCACAAGCCTATCCATCTCATCCTGTCAATCCAACTAGGAGTTGTTAAAACATGTACATGTTTATGTCAACCAATAGAAAAATCCTACCTGCCTAATACTATTTTTTTCTCTAATGAAGTAACATTAATGTGGCTGCATTCTTGGTGAGAGTAGTTAGTGCATCACCAAACATAACATGATTTCCCGAGAAGCCTCGTCAATAGGATTGCCATTTGTATAGCTATGAGTTAATTTGAATAGCTCAATTCAGTTTGGTTCCTAACCATCGTGATCCTAAGCCTGTAAAGAAAAACTCACTTTTTAAATAATAAAATCATATGGCTTTAAAAATGCATTACTTATTTCATATAGCATGTAAGGTCACAAAGTATTGGGAGTCTATTTACTTACGTATTCATCCTTCATTTGCGCGTGTGACTTCGTTCCACTAGTGTGATGTCCCATTAAAAGCTTCCCTCTGTTAACTGTGTTAATTGCACATCGTTTCTATTCCATACACACCATTAGAAGCTTAATAAATAAAAGCACATTATCATGGGTGTGTTTCTATGACTATCCATATTCTAAACTCTAGATCACTGCCAAATAGGATTTCTTTTATGAAAAAAAGTGATGTAGGACAAGAAAATGTTTTGAAGAATGAAGATCGGACCGCCCATTCAGGTCCGGTTCTCCAGAACCTCCCCTAGTGAAAATATAGCTCAAGTATAATTTTCCCGACTGGAGGTCCGGACTTCCAATAAGAGGTTCAGACCTCCTTGCATGAAATCTCAATTTCAAGTTGCATCGTCTCTGGAGATCCGGTTCTCACAAGCAACGATCGGATCTCCCTGCATGCAAATTCCATTTCACTGCTGCTACCTTCTCCCCTCATAATTTTGGCTTTCTATTTTTTTTCTTTTCCTTTCTTCAGTCAATTATGCCTGCCTTGGTGATTTGAAGCTTCATCTCCTTATATATATATTTACTTATTTTGCTTATAGAGATTAATTAAACTTCTTCTATCCTAAGTTCCATTACCATTGAACATTCTTAGATCATACTCTTACCATTAAGGTTGAAAGCTACAACACAAATAACGTCTACCAGGTCTAAACAGTTTGATATTTATTGCAAATGACAAAAACTGAGGTTTGTGTTACACCTATATGCATGACTGTGGGTGTGTGTTCAACTGAAAAGATCGCACTTGGCTTAACTATGGAAAGCCTAAAGTCAAGGATTGCCATAAGTGTAGGGAATATGTCATACCTTACAGTGTAAAGCTTTAGAATCTTCTGTAGAGCAGTAGATGCAGATGAAATTCTCTCTGCAAAGTCTCTTAAGTGTAGCAGTAGGCCTACTTGCTTCACTACTGCTACACTGTAGCCTTGTGAATGTTCTTCTAAATATCTTAAACACTTTATGGAGGATTTCCTTACTGTATATAGTATCCTTTAAAGTCTGTCAGCAGCCACAAGTAGTTGACACCTTATTAAGTCAGTCATGGGTAACTGTGATTCCAACCTACTAGGCGCCATTAGAAGGAGGGAAAATATTGAGCATGGGCGGGATATGACTTTTTAAATTTGTCTCACTAATTGACCACTTGCTTTATTGCAGGCTTTAAAGACTCCATAGTTGGATTTGGATTTTATAGTTAGTTAATGAAAAACATAGTTACTGTTTTGTACTATTTGGATTGGTTATAGTACAACCCCAAGTACATAGTTGGAAAAAATTGAAAATTATTATGTATTTTATATTGCCCCACCTTTTTAAGGGGAATAGGAAATTGGTCAAGTTGCTATTGTACCTGATTTGTAAAAAGGGTTTCCCACTTGTCAGCACAGCTATGAATCAGAGGATCAGACTTCCACCTTGAGGACCTGACCTCCAGGACGCACACAAAAATCTGAGGCTCGGACCTCCAAATTAACGTCCGCTCCTCCAAAACCTCCAGCAATTAGCACATTTTACATCATTATCCTTAGCACAACTAAGACATTCAAACCATGTATGATCTACTGCAAGCTTAACACAAAAGACAGTTATGCCAACAAAAGTCTTAATATAACCACAAAGCATAAGCTTGTTGGTAGGAGAGCAACAAGTGAAATTGTATAATTACTGATTATCATCTTTTGCAAATATCGCTTACTCGATTGTTGGAAGCTTCAAAACTTCCACTGTCGGACTAACTCAGAACTAACTTATACGAAACAAAGCCGACCCCTCTGGTTTGGGTAGCAGGTGCTTCCTCATTCACGCATAGCCGAAGCACAAAGAGGAACCACAATTTCTAAAAAAACCCAGGTCCAGGTGCCACAAACACGAATCACTGTAACTATAGAAGCAAAAAAACCCATGAATTTCCCCCACCTATGTGCAACATCAGTGGTAGGATGGAACCCCAGTTATTTGGCAATAACCAACCCAAAGGGAACCCACTTTCCAATGGTGACTGGAGGAGGAGCAACCCTTTAATTTGGGGATTTGAACCGATCAGCACTTTCTGGCGTGACCATTGACATCCACCGATGCTGGATCCCGTTTGGTTTGGGGGTGGGAAGAAAGAGATGCTGCCACAAGGGAGCCCCAGTATCTTGGTTTAGCAACTAGGAGCAACCAGATAACTCAACCCACACATTTTTTAACTCCCTTTTTTAGTCCCTAAATTATTTGACCCCTTTTTTTACTTTAAATTACTGGGCTGCCACTGATTAATCAACTAATCAGAAGCAAAGATTGGATATGAATTCACTGTTCATATATGACATAATAATGTGACCACTAATGTTAATTATTAGTGAACACCCACATTAGCAATTGGCACCCCCCCAACTTTAGTTGCCTTCATTGGAGGCCTTTGGCCAAAATTGTGGTAGTGTGAGAATTACATTGAATATGAAACTTTTGATGACCTACATTTTTTTTTTACAACTTTTACATGGTTTGTTTCATCGAAATTTGTAGATTATGTAACGTTTTATGAAATTATTTCCTTTATATATCTTAACAACATATAATTTTTGCTAGCAATGTCTTCTTCTTCTTTTTCTACCATAATTGAATTTTATGGGTGCTTTTAATAATTTTTTTTAATTGTTTTTGAGCTTTAAGAAAGCTTTTTAGATGTCCTCTTTACTTTTTAATGAAGCTTTTTAAATGTCTTATTTTCTTTCTAAAGTCTTTTCTTATGTGACATATGAAAGATATAAGGATCGATGGTTTTTCGAATTTTAAATACGCTTGTTATTTTTTTAACAATGCACTATTGTCCATGAGTTTTGAATTTATAACCTACTCCAAAAAATGAAGATTGAGCCTCACCCATTAGACCAAATTAAGACGCTATTTAGATGTTCTCGTTTTATTTTGATGACGCCTTTTTTTGCCTTTCCAATAGTCGAATTTGTGAGCATGGTCTAGAGGGCACAATTTGGATGGTTGGATCCAACTGACAGTTGCACAAAGCGGCTCCCTTTGAATTTTGTTTCATTACCCTTATAGGGTGCCACATGTCACTTGCAACTACCAATGTTTTCAAAAAAAAAAAAAAAAAAAGTAAAATTAAGTCAACACTTCTATAGAAAATTAGTATCAATAGTTTTCAGCAAAGCAACAATATACTAATTTTTTTTTAGTTTAGGTACTAACCTAGAGAAAAAAATTTTGAATTAGCTTACAAATCGATTTGCTATACAATTGTGACTGTCGAAATTTATAAAAATTTTCAAATTCATAAAAATTCAAAATTTGTATAGGTTTAATGTTTTTGATTTAGGCTTGGAGGATGAAGTCTTATAACCTAGAGAGTCAGAAACTAAACATTAAAGTTTAAGCTGAGCCGAGCTGTGACCTACAGTCGTGATTGGAGAAATGATAACATTTGGATTTGAGCCAAGCTGAAGATGCCTGAAGAAAGATGATCTCTCGAGTTCTTGGTGGATCTCAATGTCGGTTCGAATCGGACCTGGGTAGCTCGGAGGTAGAGCTGATCCCAAATGTACACTATTTGTACTGCTGAGCTAGCATGATGACATGGATAGCTGGGTGTGACCAAGTTGACCATTGAAAAGTTAGAACAGAAAATAGGGCCCAATGTGCCACGTGTTAGATGGTGATTGGTTGTTGAATTCATGTGGATTTATCTACAAACATGCAGCATCGTCATTTACTATGTCTCTTTGTTAGTACCTCATTAATTATACATTGTTCCCTCAATAGGGAGGCACACAGTTTTTCCAACCAACCAACTATATCATCCGCATGCATATGCTAACATGTTCTGAAAAAAAAAAGGGAAATAAAAAACAATTAATTAGTCTTTATATTAATCATATGTTAGATTAGGAACCAAATTGCAATGTTTTTTTTATTTTAAGTACCAAAATATTTATATCATTTCACTTTAGATACTAAATTTCAGTTTAGGTACAAACTTTAAAAAATATAGTTATACTGAGATATGACTGTCTAACAGTAACTTTTTTATTGATTTGTTGTTTTTTCAATATTTGCAAAGCTTAAATTTTAATGTTTAGTTTCTGGGTTATAGGATTTCATCATTCAAGCCTAAATAAAAAACATTAAACCCTTATAAATTTTGAATTTTTATGAATTTGAAATAGTCATAACTGTGATTGTTCGACAGTAACAACTGTATAGCAAACCGATTTGTGACATAATTCAACATGTCTTGCTCTAGGTTAGCACCTAAATTTTTTTTAAAAAAATAGTATATTACTGTTTTACTGAAAAACTATTGATATTTGATATTTAATCTTAATTTTTTATTTTTTATTTTTTAAGGGTATGTAATTAATGTATTTGGTGGCTCTGATATCATATTGAATATTTATTCTAAAAAATTATATTACTGGGTGAAAAAATTCAATGAGTATGCTTGTGTTATATTATTGGCATAGTTATTTATCCTACATTGAAAAATTGTAAAGAGGAGGCCTGTTACACCCCAAACTTGAGCCTAGAAGGTTTGGTGGCAGTGCCACAGCTAGTGGACATCCAAGTTTAGAAATGATTACTAAGTAGTCTAAGTCTGTGATAATTAATCCTAAAATAAAATGATTAATATAAAGCTATACTTCTTTTTTCGTTATACTCGAGATTTAATAGGTAGGACACACTACAACAAATCTGGGCAACACTCACCATTTTTTTCCTAAATCTATTGCTCCATTAGCAACTAAATTGAGTTGGCTAGACCAATTGCCACTATACAGTCACTAAAATCACTAAAATGTTGATGGTTGTACAAAATGGGGTGGCTATTGGTCTTTAGCACCCCCAAAAATAGTATGGTTGGCTAACTTCATCAAACCTGACATTGATGGAGACAGCTAGCAAGCCAACTAATGTGGCAGTCCAATGCTAAGTGAATCAAACCATTACTGTTTTGTGGAAGCGTTAGTGGCTGAATCGAGTCGCCTTAGAGAACGGTTTCTAAAGTAGTTGCACAATTCATTACTAATGTGGCTTAGGAACTGCATTTTGCAATGGATCTAGCTACTAATATTTGCAAGCCTCACCCTCATTTTATAGTTGCATAAAAGCTGCCTTTTGCAATGGATTCAACCACTAATATATAAGAGCCTTACTTTCATTTTATAGTTGCATGAAAACATATATTGGAATAGAAATTAATTTGAAATTTATGAATTTGTAAATTAAGCACGTTCTGTAGTACATGATGTAGAGCATTTCTTTTATGCTATTCTTGGAAAATACAGTATTTACTGCATGATTTTCAACCTGTATCATGTGCATTTCCAAAGGATTGGATGCATATATACTAAGAACACTTGACACACAAGCAAGTTTACAAACAAAATTGGAAATTAAAATGGAACCAATTGTACCAGATAACCAAATTGAAGCCAACTGCATATTTATATATTGTAAGTCAACCATTACATACCATAAAATACTTTAAGTGTTCCAAACTTGTTGACCAAAACATACTAGACCTATCAGCCTGCCATCTCCATTACATCACATATTAAAAATCATTCCCCTAAACAAAAGGTCCAATCGGAACCAAGTAGATAGATCAAAACATTGAACACATCATCTTTAACCAAACTTCTTGTTATATACCAAGACCATCACCTTCACCTAAGTATAAAGCAGCAAGTTTACTCAATTTCACCTCAAGGGAACTATGTTCACTGAACTAAAATACCAATCAAAATACTAGAAATAGCTTTCTTACTATGATCATATCACCCTGCTCATGGATTAGCTGACATCTCTTCTCCATTGTCAGAAGTGGTCCTCATTTCAAATGTAAATTAACTGTATACAAACTGCTGTGATAATTAGCATATAACAAATACAGAAATCTGCAAGAGAACCAAAAAATCATATTTCAGAGTTAGAAACATGCCATTATTGAAGTTAGAATTAATAGAAGTGACAACATACCTTTTGATCATTACCATAAAAAATGGATGGAAAATCATCAACAGCCTCTCATGCTAGTCCTAGATCTTCAACCTTATTTCATAGTTTTGATCCAATCTATATGAATAAGGAAAACATTCAATCTAAAAACAGAAAAGTAATAGAGCATAGCAGGGTTAACATGCAAAGTAGACCATGTAAGTACATTAAAACATATATATATATATAGAATCAATTATAACACCTAAATTCTCAAATTACTTACACAATAATAAAGAAAATTAGAATTAATTATAAAGGACTAGTTAACTACGTCAACATTCCAACTAATTGGACACATTAGATGAAAATTGATAAGATAATAGAGGAAGAAGACAAACATACAAAATACAAAAGCATGAAGCATGTAAACAGAAAATTAAACTACCTGGGAGGTCCCAAGCCTCACACTTTCTTAGATAAACAACTGCTACAACTTTTGACATGAAACTAACCAGAAACCCTTCAACATAGATAACACTTTCTTCATATATAGGATGAAATTTGAATTCTGGAGGAAGATTCTCCTGCATTGAATTTTTATTAGTTTGATCGATTAGAATCCCAAACCAAGTACTGAATCGTTAAATAAATTAGGCAAAGCAGCACCTCCAGATCAAAAAAATAAATAACCAAATAATCAATTTATAATCAAAGAACAAGAAGCATCAGCCTGACAGTATACCTACAAAAGTCAACCAGAACAAGTGAGAAATATAGTTGAAAACTTGAAAAAGCATACCCCACAAGATAAAGTCCCAACATTTATCCTTATTAACATGTTGTTGGGTAAAAGAATTTTATTATACTTCTAATTTGCACGTAGAATATAATGGTTTTTTCCTAACAGTATACATACAGACCATAAATAATGACAGTATATATGCATATCATACAACTCTTGTTATGATTTCCCCTAGCAACTGCCCTTGCATATATGTGCATTCCAGCCTATGTGAACAAGAAAGAGTAGTTAGAAAAGGGAAATTAATCACATTAGTGCAGACCAATGGTGTACTCTATCATAATATTGAAGGTTCAAAGCTAAACACATGAAAACCTATGAGTGGAAAAACTGAAATCAAGCGGACCTACTAAATGTCTGAATTTCAGGAACATGTAAGATTTCAACGTAGAAAACTAATCAGAGATACTAAGATTGCGGAAGGAATAAAATCAGTGGGCAGACTAATGAAAGTATTCACCTCACAAGGAAAATCACATAAACACATTTAATTGTATAATGACTATGAGTCCTTCACCATGTGAAGATGTAGCAAAGCCCAAAAAGGTTATATGCGAGTATAATAAAGTGTTGAGTGCATCTGAACTTAAAATCATATCTTCAGGCATTGCATAGATATATCAAGAATCATGAAGCATTGAAATTAACTTACTGTATTTGAGCCAACAAGCTATACAACTTTTTTATCATCATCATCATCATCATCATCATCACAGATATAGTTAACAATGTCCTGCTAACATTGATTTCAGGAAAAAAAAAATGTCAGTGATAAAGGTATTATAGAAAATGTACCACAGATTTCTTAGCGAGCTACCCCATATCTTAAAATTTTCATTAAACATTTAAGTCAGTATAAAAACTATAAGATTCTGAAGTGGTTATGGGTTAGAAAGGAAAAGGAAAAAACTAAGATAATGTCTCTTAATCGTATCCACCCATAAAACATGGGCCAATCTGGGGAAGAGTGGGAAAATTAGCAGCTAACATAGCACCATCAGAATCTACAACAGGTGTCACTACACATCACCTGTAAATCAAATACTAATACAAAAATAATAATAAAAAAGATTAGAGATTTGCAAAGAAGAAATTAACTTGTAACATGAAAATATACACTTTTTCAGAAAACAAAACATCCCATCAGAAATCTAACATCCAGACATTAAGCGAAAAAAAAAAAACTGCAAAGAACAAAAGTTACCTTTTCCTGCGTTTGGGCATTAAGGCTTCCAGGGCATCTTCGATTCTTTGGGAGAGGAAATCGAGAGGTATGGACGACAGAGAGGGAGCTAAGCGAGTGGCTGCTTGTATTTTGAGGCATTTGGGTCTGGGCTTTAGGGTTTTGGAAAGATCGAGAGGAGAGAGCGAATGAGGGATTGTGGTCTTGGGTTTCGATGTAGAGGGCCATTGAAGCAGAGAAAAAGAGAGACAGAGACAGAGAGAGCGAGCTGGCGAAGGAGTTCGAGAGGAAGAATTTTAGGCAGCTGATGCTCAATTAGTGATTTCACAATAGTGTAAATTCCTCTTATTTCATTTCCCACTGTTTAAGCAGCTGATGCTCAATAGTTGCACCAAGTACCATTTTTAATAATGGTTGGTTAGAATAATCAGTCACCCCATAAGCCATACCCATATACATTAATTAGTTTTCACAAACTAAAAAGGGGGGTGCCATATGTGTCAAAGGCAAAACAGTGTATATTGACCAAATTTTTTAGCAATTGCAATCTGCAGCAAATTTGGTTTAAAAAAAAGTGAGCATTGATCACTTTTCTGGTAGTGACAGAGTGCTACTAGAAGCATGCATGGTTTGTGAGCCCTAATTAAGGTTGTATCAGTAAGACATTCTTTTTAAAATGTGTGGCCCTCAAACTCCTTACAAAACAAGATTGTAAAAGTTCTCTACAAGCTCTAAATTATTTCCTCAAAACAGCTTGGAAGTAGGGCATTTGAAAAATTTATTCGTTTAAATAAAAACAAGAGCTTTGAATAAAAATATGAGACATATCTCTTTAAACTTCAAACCTCTAAGAAAGTACAAGGGAAATAAGGGAGAAGAGGGCACTTCAGGTAGTATACACGTACACTCTGTCAGAAGGATCTTCATCACTATTGTAAACTGGAGTTGTGGGTGTCTAAGCGGGTGGGATTGGAGACTCTGGTTCGGAATCCGAGATCACTATGTAGTCAACCATGTTGCCTAACTTTACTGCAAATACTAGGTCTGTGTAGGGTTGAGCTTTACCAATTCAGCTGATCATTTGCTTAATCAACCCAAAATCTTTATACACAAGTTAAATAAATTTAATAAATATAGGGTTTTCAAAATACAACTATTTATTAAAACTGAGTTTCAATTACAAATAGAAACCCTATTCTTAAACTAGAATCCAAAATCTAACATGTTAACAGCCTTATTTAACCATAACCCTAGAAGTTATACTAATTATCCACTCAAAACCTTAACAAAGCAACGTGACAAGGCAACAGGTAGACACATAACATGCAATGCATTTTTATGACGGACTGGTTATCATGCATGCTATATTTTTGTATGCAATCGTACTTTAGTTCTAGTGGCATGATTGTATATGTCAAATTTTGTAAACAACAGTGGACCAATCCAGTCTAATCCATAATTGACATTATATATTATCCTTTCACAACCTAATGAAAGCAAATCATAGGTTTAAGATAGCAAGATGTCCTAAATGTGGATAATTAGAGGTTTGAAAGCATAGCCGGTATAACTCCTAGCATACTTTAGAACTAATTAAGTAACTGAACCCAAGGACAAGCATGAATTTGACGTCACTTCATCTCAAATTAGGAGGTCCATGTAAGAATTCTATATGGACATACACTAGTTCACTTAGACAATGACAACAACTCATCATGACTTCAGGAATAAGAAATTGAGTTCACCTAGATCAATCCGGATTCATCCTTATACCAGCTATATATACTATCAGTATTCTATAAGGATTAAGGGACTTAATAGGAGCTGAAATAGCTCATCTAGATATGAATTAGGACTCTATTTTTAAGGGGCAATGTTTAAGCATATGTCTTAGTCCATTATGGGTAGGACTTGTCGAGCTAATCCTTATAAATAAAGATAGTCCATGCTCTCATGCATACGTACTGCAGAAAATTGAGCCCCATAACCAGTTACTTTATAGTTGTAGAGATAGCAGAAGGCTAGTTCAAGCAATCCATCATGTCTTCCTCAATTCCAGGTTAGTCTATGGTAAAGGGCTGTGTTTCATGTTGTGTTCTTATTCATGTATGCCTAAGGTATATATCTGTTTTGGTATATGTAAATTACATGTGGTATCAAAGCCATCCATACATGCTTAAGAATCAAAAGGCCTACTAATGATGTTTGCATAACAAGAAACGAAAATAAGTAAATTGTATCTGTTTTGATTATCATAAAGATCAGGTTTTCAAAGTTCAACTTAAAAGCTCCAAGTTTTATATCTTGTATCCCATACAGTTAGATCTTATCCAGGTAGTTTTGAAACAAAACCTTGTTTTGGTTTCACACTTCAATTAGATGGCAAACAGATCGAATTGGGATTTAAGTTTCTAAGTATAGATTATAAAATCAAAGTTCTAAGCATTCTGAATGGAAGTTTAGTTTCTGTTTTCAGCAATTTTTTGACTAACTAGTGTAGCAGGAATCTTATGCATCAGGTAAGTTTTTTATTTGACATGTTTTAATTTCAGAATACATTTCTAGAATACATATAGGGTATACAAATCATTTTCCAGTCTAGGCATACCTTTCTTATGTTAATTACTAGTTGTTCAAATATATTTTAAAGATTTTGAGAGAAATATTCCTTCTAAAGATTTTCAAGGTTCAAACTCACGGTGACAAATTAAATATCTTTTGAGATAAAAATGTGTGCACCTCATCTGTGATCATAGATTTGTCTCAAAAATCAAGCGAGCACTCAAAAACAGTAAAGGGAATTTGTTTTCTTCAAAGACAAGTTTAAAAAACCCTAATTTGCTATAAACCTAATAGTTAAAACTTTATAAAAACCAAAAAGCTTTTAATTCTCACTCACACACCAAATCAAATAAAAATCAAAAACCTTACCCTAGACCCAGAGAACAAGCCTTGCTTCCCAGCTGTATGTCAAATACTTGAAAAAGAAAAGTCCAGGCCCTTACACCCAAGAAAGCAGTTCCTTAGTATGTACTTTGGTTCTTTTATACAAATCACTAGTCTAGAGTTAGCAAATGAGGGAAATAGCTTCTACCTGGTAAAAGAATTAGAGGAGAAGAAGGTAGACTCAAGCCTTTTGTATTCGTGTACTTCAAATTTCCTTCGTAGGAAAGGAAACACAATCAAAGGAGGATGTTTAGTTCTAGTAATCATTTCCTAGTGTTTGGAGAGTAAGAAGTTTTTTTTATTTATGAGGTTCTTTCATGAACAAATATACTACAAGGGCTCTCTGACTTTTTAAAGAAAGGACTGAAGTGTTCTTATTTAAGAAGATCGAAAGGCCTAGGTGGCAGACTCGTTGATCGTACCATTTATCCCTGTTTGCAAAAGTTTATGATTACCATGTTGGATCTGAATGGAACTTTGGCTAGTGGATCTTACGGAAATGGAGAAACAAATGTATGTTTTATGTTAATAAATAAAATTACAGATTTAGTTCACTTATTTTATAGTTAGTTTAATTTTAATTCACGATCTTTTTTAAATTCTGTTTTGGTTTACTAATTGTTTCACTTATTCAATAAAGGTCCAGATTTATTTTTTCAAATTTGACCCACATTTGACCCTATCAAATCTCACTGAAATTCAGCAAACATATACTTGTTTTAAAACTATGCATATCATCTTTACACCCATATAAAGATTATTCAAATTGGAGCTCTAAAACTTAAGATAATTAATCTCAAAATAAGGTACCCGAAACAACTAATTTTTCCTAGAAAATTTTTCAGATTTTCAAACTTCACCCAACTTCAATACTCTTCGATTATAATACTCTAAATTGGTTCCTATGACTAAGAAATGATGAAATATAACATATATTTCAATTATAATTGAATAAAACACAACCCAAAAGGATTTAAAATCATTAACCCCAAAATTGAAATTTTAGATTAGACCTTCATTGAACAAGTGGAACAATTAATGAACTAAAACAGAATGTACTTAAAAAAGATCGTGGAC
This sequence comes from Dryas drummondii, assembly GCA_003254865.1. Lineage (NCBI taxonomy): Eukaryota > Viridiplantae > Streptophyta > Magnoliopsida > Rosales > Rosaceae > Dryas > Dryas drummondii. Next base: position 1,823,791 of record QANW01010875.1, on the reverse strand, counting down.
CAAAATTGAACTAGGTATAAAATAAGGGGACCAAATCTGTAATTTCCTCTATGTTAATATGTGTATATTAAAACTCCATTTTGACTTCTTCAATTTTAGACAACTTGTTCTATGTACAGCAAGGCTGCATTTATGAATTCTTGGCTCTATTTTATGCCAGTATTATTGGATCTGAGCTTGCATCTATTATTTCAAAAGAAAGCAAATGTGTAATGAATGAAGTTCTGATTCCCAAAATTATGCGTTTTTGCTTTGGAACAAAAATAAATAAATTGTGCTGGGTTAAGGGTTTATTTTCGGAGTTTACTTTGTTTTTTCTGCTACCACGTTCTTCCTATAATTCCTACTTGCAAGAAGAACAAATACAAAATTGAGTCTGAAATGACTGAAAATTGTTGTTTTTCAAAGTTTTAATTGCTTTGGAACTAAATTTTGAAGGATATTGAAGTGAAGTTGCTGGCCTCTACCCTCTGGTTTATTATGCCTCGATTCATATTCTAAAGCAAACAAATATAGTTGAGTGGAACGGCGTTTGTGCTTTCTATTTGTGGAAGGAGTTTTTTGTTTGTTTTTTTTCAATTATGTGTTGCTAAATTTGTAGCCATTAGATGGAATTTAAATGAGTTGGTATGCTTTCAAACAGAAGTCAAGCAGATCTTAGAAGAGAAAAATCCCAGCAGAGGACCTGTGTCCAAAAAGATAATAATTATTCAAATTTTTAGCAAACCTTTATAATAATTGTGCCAAGGATCATTTGGGGATGTAGCCACACTAATCTCCATTTCATTTTAATATAATTTGAAGTTTAAATTTTATGGAGACCTACTATTATGATCGATATCTATTATGTGGTTTTTTTTGGTGAAAACACTGTGTATGATGTTGGAAGGTGATGTTCCGACTAAAATGAGTTACTTTTTGTTGAATAACTCTAAAAGACTATATTTAAATAAAAAGAAGGGAAGTAAAAGTAAATTAAAAAGAAAATTAAGTAAAACACTTTGAAAAATGTTTCTTATCCTTATATCTTGCTACAAAGTCAATGAGACATTATTAGTACTCACTAAAGGATTCTCCTTGATGAAATTTTCATTATTCTAGGGAGCTTTAACTTAGATAAGATTATACGGGGGGGTGAACCACCACCCTGACGGCAGCGGTTGATCGGCGAGCAACCACGATCATATGGGTTACTAGGAGGTGGAAGAATAGCTCCCTGTGGCATTGTTGTTCTCTTGGCCATGTCTTGCATCTTAGTCACCTCCATATCCCCATGGCTCAGCACCACCATGCTAGTAAAAAGTATCAAACACACCAACCATGACTTCATGTTGGAAAGCCTCAAGAATTCTTTTTTATTTTGCTTAGACAGTTGTTTTGTACGTATGCAAGGGAATATACAATGTGATGTATATAAATACAGACTATATAGTTAATTAAATATTCTGTATCTTGAGGAATTTTAAGGGGGTATCTCCAACTTAGATTTTAATAGATTTTAAAATCCATATAATCTATCAAAATCCAAGGAAATTAACTAGAATTCTCATGGAATTTTTATGTGTAAAAAATGCATCCAAATTCATTAAAATCCTTTACTTAATGAAATCTATAACTTTTTTAGGACACCTAGATTTCATTAAAATCCATTAAAATTTGAGTTGGTGACACTTTGATTTCTTTGGAATCCATTAAAATTTGATTTGGGGACACTTAGATTTCATTGGATATTTAAAATCCAATGAAATCTAAGTTGGGGACACCATATATTCATCATACCTAAACTCTAGCATATCGTATCACATAATCTTAGCAATCGTGCATTAATCACACCCTTAATTCTAGCAAATCATAGTTAATAGCTGAGATATATGTGTTTTCTATTTCTTAGTTGTAAATTACTCCTCAATTGTAGGTGAGAAAATTTTCATTTTTTGGGGAAAGGGATATTTTATCAAAATACCAAACAATTTTCGTTTAGATTTCGGAAAATTTTGCCAAAATTTTAAAAACTTCCTGAAAACCTCGAAATTTCGGCGAAATTTTTGAGACCAAAGGCAAAGGCAAGCCGAAGAGGCAGAGGTGAGCCAGCCTAGTCACCGGAGTAAGAGAACTAGAGAAGAGATTTGGGAGGGAGAGGAGGAAGAGATCCGGGGAGGGGGAGAGAAGAGAGATACAAGATCTAAGAGAGAGAAGAGATCAGGGAGGGAGAAGAGATTGGGGAAGGAAAAAGAGAATGAGAAAGGAGGAAGGAGGAAGAGGGAGGAGAGAGAGAGGGAGAGAGAGAGAGAGAGATAGAAGAAATGTTCGCAGTGGGAGTCTGGACTAGGAGAGAGAAATCAGAGTGAAGAAGAAGAAGTCACTGGAGGAAAAATGAAGGAAAGAAAAGAAAAGAAAAAAGACAAAAAAAAAAAAAGGAAAAAATAGAAAACCAAACCAATAAACTTTAACAATGCATTATTGTCCATGAGTTTTGAATTCATGACCTATTCCAACAAATGAAGACTGAGCCTCATCCACTATACCAAATTAAGACGTTTTTTAGATGTCCTCGTTTTGTTTTGATGACGCATTTTTTTGCCTTTCCAATAGTCGAATTTGTGAGCATGATCTAGACTCTAGAGGGCACAATTTGGACGGTTGGATCCAACTGACCGTTGCACAAAGCAACTCCCCCACATTTTTGTTTCATTACACTTATAGGGTGCCACATGTCACTTGCAACTACCAATTTTTTCAAGAAAAAAAAAATAGTAAAATTAAGTCAATACTTCTAAAGGCATGTTGACTTTAGTATTAAATTTCAAAAGTTTTTTAGTTTAAGATATCAAAATTTAATAGTATTTTAGACTAAGTACTAATTGAAAGTCAAACATAATAATATAGTAAAATATATTATAATTCAAAAATATTACATTACATGCTACTACAATAAAAAAAAAGTCAATTATAAATAAATCAATAAAAAAAATATTAAGTTTGTGTTTGACTGTTACGCAGCAAAACGGCTTAGGGTTTAGCTCTTGGGTTTTAGGCAAACCTAAACCCTATACCATAAGCTCCGAAACCCTAAACCTAATTTATATACCATGCACTTTATTTCTATACCCTATATCACATTTTTATACCCTAAACTAAATGAAGGACAACGTTGTAACCTTGTGCTCACAAGTACAATTAGACTATATTAACCAACTTCCAAGACAATATAAAAGCCTTAAGGACAAAAATGTCAAATGGAAAGGTAAAAAACAAAGGGGTCAACATATTTGTAATCTAATCTAAAAAGCTAAATTTAAATTTGGTAGTTTAATTGAAATATTATATGGTCTTCATACTATTCTAAAAAATTATTAGGATATAATATTTAATCCTAATTTTCTATTAAATTTTATAGTTGAAGAGTTTTTTTTTTTTTCTTTTAAACAAAAAGAACAATAGTAAATGGATTTTACTTGGTACATACAAGAGTATGTTTTGTGTCGTCATGTCTGATGGATCAAATATTTCAGCCCAATAAGACACATTAACTTAGGTTTTGTCAATGTTGAACCTGTGCCTTGTCTTTATCGTATTGGCTCGTTTACGTCTATTTTATACCAGTATTCTTGATTTTCCGACTAAATGGAATGCCTTTTGTTGTGCAATTAAAAGGAGAAATTTGAATAAAAATATAATAAATAAAAAGAGAAAATTAAGTAAACACTTTCATAAAAGTGTTTCTTGTCCATTAATGAAAGTCAAACTGTCACCTTCAACAGCCTTATTCCTTGCTACAAAGTCAATGGGACATTAGTTCTCACAAAAGAAATTTTCAAGAAATTTTCATTCTTCTAGGGAGCTTTAGTTTGGACAAGATTTGCGGTAAGGGTGGGCGCGGTCCGGTTTGGACATCAAACTGGAAACCAAACTAAGAAACTTTAACAGTTTGGTTTGGTCCGATTTAACACAAAAATAGTTTGTGAACCGAATCAAACCAAACCACTCATAACTGGTTTGGTTCGGTTTGATTAAGTGCTTTATGTGTAAAAAAAAAATTGAATTCAACTAGCACTAATCAAATAATTAATTATTAAATTTGAAATAAATTCACTAAAACATTCAAATGCACAATCTACACTAACAAAACAATAAAACATGCAATAATATCAATATGAGAATATGTATTAAGCAAACAAATAACTATGAAAGTCCAATCACAATATACCACATACAAAAAAAAAATTAAAAAATATAATGAACGGTTTAGTTCAGTTTTACCTGTGTGTCAAACTGTTTGCTAAATTAAAATTTTGGTAAGTTAAGCCATCTAACTTTTAAAAATAGGTCAATTTCCTAGAATTTCATCAAAATTTTCATCCAAAAGATGTCATGTGTTCTTCAAGTGAGGGCAAATTAAAAAATTCAAGTCCAAAGTCTTACATAGGTCTTGTCTCAACTCACCACCAAATTTGGTTCCTTTTCGTGTTCTATTTTTCGAGAAAGAGGCAAGTCTTGGTAATGTCAAACCGCATCTTACCCACATAAGGCTTTGGACGTGAATTGTAAAATTTGGATTAAGTCCTAAAAAATTGGCCCACATTAACTTATTATTAAAAGTTTGATGGTTCAATCAACCAAATTTTTAATTTAAGGAGCAACTTGACAAACGGATTATATTTAAAGGGGCAAAATAACTACTAAGTACTAAACCTTGAATTTTATCAACTTTAAGCTTTTGGTCGCTAATTAAATAATTTCAAAATAAGGAAAATGTCATAAATAGTTTCCTTTCTAGGAAATGGTCATAGTGCTTTGAATTTTATTAGTTTTAAGTCAAACACAATTGATTAGGGAATTGAAATTTATTAAATTGCCCTAAAAATATTTTCAATTTTGAAGCTCACCAAGTATCAACTTGTCTGCATGCCATGTGGCAACCTCTATGGGGACCTCCATTGCCATGTCACCTCCGCCTCCGACACCACATCACCTACTCCTACCATGTAACTGGTCACTATAACGAAAAATTATTACTGTAATGTGATGTAACCAATTCACTTTTGATAAGACAGGTGGACGACATGTTTATACTTTGAATGTATAGTACTATCAATATCCACCTATATTATACTAAGTGAACTAATTCCCACTACTAGGCGGTATTACGATTATACAGAATGTCTTTTGCTTCTCGGGTGGTGGCAAACAATAGAGTAGGGTACTACAAAAGGAAGTGGATCATGGATTATCAATAAGCCAAGTATGGGTTGAGAAAGTATCATTTGAAATTGGCATACTCTTTCTTTGCTTCTGGGTTTCTGGGTAAAAATTGAACATATATGGGAGTGAGACGCTACCCTCCTTAGCATCTTTATAGCTTAATTCCCTCCACCGCAACTTCACATGTCGACGCCACATCTGCTACTTCCATGTCACATTGTCACCCTTAATTCCTCCCGCCACGTGTCAAGCCTCTTCTGAAGTAGTTAAAAACATTAGATAAGTTGTAATGGTTGGCCTGTACCACATACATCGGATGCAAGTCATCTGCAAGAGTTTCTGGGAGAAAACAGACAAAACCAGTGCATGCAAGAGTAAAGAACGTTTCTTCTGGCAACAGAAACTGTTATTTGATTTCAAATTGGAAGGACCTTAGTACCAAATCACAAATTCATGTATAGAAAAATGGCTTCGACATGAGAAAACCAAGAGGACTGTTAAATTTCACTAAATCCACCGGCAGCAGCCAACTCCAAAATAAACTATCACCCCAAACTTGACCTTGTCACCTCATATGCCAAGAAGCATGCTGCATTAGCTGGAACACTTCTAGCCATAGCTGGTCCAAAGCCCTTGTAGAGGCCCTTGACTCCCTCCGAGGCCAGGATCTTTCTAAATGCATCAAGTGAACCTGAAAACTTGGGATTTTTGTAATCATCTACCTGAAGTACACTCTTGACAACATCAGTAGGGTAGACAGAGACCCAGAAGGAAGCTCCAGCCAAGCCTCCAGCTGCCATTAAAGAGCCTCTTCCCAACCCAGAAGTGTCCTGACCTCCAGCGAGGTACTGCTTGAATGCTTCATAGACACCAAACATTGCAGCATTTCCAGGTATCTCACGTGCCATGGTGGGAACCAAGCCCTTGAAGAGACCCCTCGCACCCCCTTCTGATCTAAGTACCTGCTTGGCCACATCCATTGGCCCTCCATACTTCACTGCAACACCAACTGAGCCACCACTCGCCAATGCACTTTGAGCTTGCAACCTGTTCAACCATTAATTAAACCCAAACAGCTTAAATATAAGAAGGTTTTCATTTCTTTATTGAAATGAAACCATGATGAATTTAGGATTTTAAAATTATCTGCCATAAAAGCTAATTCGAATAAAAAAGAATCAATCTGCAGATACAATTTCCCTTTATGGAAATCCAAATGAAAGGAAAGAAAAATGATTAAGGTGGATAACAAAAAGTTTTAAAGAACAAAACTATTATTGGTGTCTCCTTTAAGCACTGTCTATAGTACTTTTGAGAGTGGTTATAGACACTCTGCACAAGGGCTAAAGGGAATATATGCTTGAGAATGAATCAAACTTTAATTCAAAACATTGAAAATGTATAGAAGATTGGTTTGCAATTTTTTTTTTTTTTTTTTTTAAGAAAAGATCCATAACACTGACCTACACTTGATCAACTCAGTGGGGCATGCTAGAAAGGACACAGCTAATCCAGCCCCGGCCCCACAAACGACCTGTTGGCTAATTGTAAGGGGAACACCAGGTTGAGACCTCAGCAATGCCTCCATTTGTCCTCTTACCGTGAAGAGGATAGCATTGAAGGCTGCAACAGTCGCAAGTGGAGCTCCCATACCTTTGTAGAGACCCCCTGGGCCTTCAGCGGCTAGCGTCTGCCTGACAGCATCCATAGCACCTGAGAACTTCAGAGGTTGTCCAGGGAGTGGAGCAGGCTGGCTTTGCAGTTTAACCTTGATGGTATCAAATGGGTGCCCAACTATTAACTGTGCTGCGCCCCCAACGGTACCAGAAGTCAGGTCCTTCACTATATCCCCCATCTGCAGAATCAGAATTCAAAAACCAAAACAATTAGATTTGGGCATATGAATTCAATATATAAGGACCTTGGTTAAAAGTGTGGAGGAAGAGTGGTTCTTATAAAAATTGTCAATCTATAACCATAGAAATGTTGCGTTCATACCAAAAGGCTTGGAACAGAGAACATTTAGAAACATCACCTTATAAAGAAAGACATCTTTGTCAATTAGGATATATGAAATACAATATATCGTATTAGATTAAAAAAAAAAAAAAGAAGCTAATATGGTAATTGTAAACTACCCGATTTTTCATTTCTTACTTTTACTCCTTTTCCTAAACCAATTTCTGCACACACACTGAATGTAATAATCCTTCATCTAAGGATTATTACTATTTCTAATAAATAAAGAGGAAAAGCTAATTTCTTTCTTTTTTCATTCCTTTTACTTTTTTTTAGGGTGAAAGCAACTCCTGAAAAACTTAACCTAAGAAACGAGGAAATTATGAAATTAAGTAATATCCTTAATGTACACTCATCCTATACTTACTAAAAAATTCCACCATACTTATAGAAAATATTTTCACCAAACCATGCTTCCATTGCATCCAATGAAGAGTACGATTTTAAGTTCATGATGTCGACTGCATTAGATCCACATCAACACTACGTAATATTCAGAAAAGGCAGATCAACCATAGACTCTTAGTAAGGTTTCCCCTGTCACCGAATTATAAATTTCAAACATTTCTGGAAGGTGGCAAATGAATTACATAATGAAATGACATTTACTCATCCTAGCCTTTAAAAAGAACAAATATATTCCTTGGAAACAAAGAACAATCAGCAACCCAGAAAAATAAAATAAAAATATCCCTTTGGCAAAACAAATAACAAGTCCTTGTCCCAGCTTTATTGATCAATTGGATAGAGGTGGGAAAAGATTAAAAGCCAATGTTCTATAAAACTCAACAAACAAAATGAAAAGGTTTTTCCCAATAAATAATAAGAGATCAACAAGTTGCCTATGAACAGCATAACTTAGAGCATTATCAGTTACAATCAGCCTATTTAGCAGCTAAGTCAAGTTTATATCTAAGCTTGATGGTGAAACAGGCCTATCATGAGCAACAAGGTGCTCAAACATTGACATTTACTCAACTTCTTTCTACTGATAACTTGAATTCTAACTGAGTTTATTCCTCAAAAGTACTCAATGTTCAGTTCTCTTGAAAAGCATATAGATGATATACATACTTGCGCTACATGCATGTACATACGCATAGATATATGAAATATTTGACTAACAGTTAATGTAATATATAAAATATTTAATACATGACAGTAGTACTGTATTCATCTTAATTGCACATCATCCAGTCCATAATGAGGATTAACTAATTAGGCATAGATTAATCAATTAGTGCAAATTAGCAGGGCAAGGAAGCATCACAATTGTGATATGGACTCCAAACTACATATGCATTACAAATGAATACCTTTCTAATAGCATTACAATGTGTTAGTACAATTCAGAACTGAAAGTGACAAGGTAACATCAATATCTTTAGTACCCCAACTATAAAGAATGGCATATTTTAAATTAAGACTGTTTAGAGTGGGAGCAAAATGACAAGAAGTAAACGAAATAAGGGTAACAAAATTATGCAAGTTCTCAACTTTACAAATTCCTTTTTCAAAACAGCAATGAAAAGATATAACATATGTTTCCAAGGGATGGAAAGAATATGAAGGGAAAAGTCAGTTAAACAATGGTCATTAATCATAGGGACAATGGTCCTATTAAAAAATGCCTGTTTCAGCTGATGCTTCCATTCAAGTTTATAAACGGAAAATCACATGATTGCAGCTATGTCTAATGTTGTTCAGCAAAGGGCAAAGGCGTTATAACAGAGATTTTAACTACAAGAAATCAGGAGATGATACTCTACATCACATAATGCTCAAATAATTATGAATCACTGAAATAAAAAATCACCAGATAAATTTCTATGCAATGATAAGACCTACACAATTGATTGTTCTTTCTTGAAGATCTCAATCACAATTGGGTTCCACACATTTGTTGGGAAAAACAAAGAAGCAACCAAAGACATTTTTTGATAGAATTAACAACTTAAGAAACAGAAGAAGCAAGAATCTTACCGGACGAATTATTTGGTGGCACCCAAAAGAAAAGAAAGAGCTCTGAAGCTCTAATCTGCCAAAACCCAAGAAGCATTAGATCCAAAAAATAGAATTGCCAATATCAAAAACCCAGAAAAAAAAAAAACAAAAAAAACAAAGAAACAAAAGTGGGTAATATTACCAGAAAGTGAAAGAAGGAGAGGAGTTTGGTGAGGGTAATGTATTTTGGGGGGAAGAATGAGAAAGAGAATCTGTGAATAAGCAAAAGGGGGATTGAATCTTTGGGGATTCAGAACCACACGAGATTTGTGTGGGACAAAAACACAGACCAACCACCAACGCTGTTGGAGTGTGAAGAGGACGAGAGGGAGATAGAGGTGTGAGAGAGAGAGAGAGAGAGAGAGAGAGAGAGAGAGAGAGAGAGAGAGAGTGGATTCAGATGAGGACGCAGTGAGTGTGGTTGGGCAAAAATGAGTTGTAGGAAAAGCCAATCACAGCCACTCTCTCTCAGAGTCACTGTCTTGTGCTCCAGTTGGGACTTTGAATATATATATAAACAACAGAGGAGGGAATTGAGTGATGATGCATGAATGTAGCCAATGTAACTGTAATGCTACCCTGTCTGAGTGTCGGGCCAGTCGCCAAGTTCGAATCGGCTACACCAACCATCAGCTATCTGGGTGGGTCAGCCATTTTGTTCACGTGGCATAATGTAATTGTGAGTAATTTACACTTATATTTATTATTTTTTTACACACATTTTTTTATGTTTTAAAAATTATACATATACCCCTTAAAATTTAAAAAATATTACACATAATCTCCCCTACAAGAGAAAACATTATGTCACAATAAAAGGAGGTACCCAAATAATAATGTTAGAGGGGTGCAAAGAAGTGGTGTAAACGTTTCAAAAGGAAGATAAAGAGTAAGTAGAGAAGTCAACACATTAAGGGAAAATGGATTGTATGTAATAATTTTGAAACATCATAAAGTGTATGTGTAATTTTTAAAACTTCAAAAAGTATATATGTGAAAAAATGATAAACTTTAGAAGTATACATATAAATAACTCGTAGTATTGTAGCAACTTAACCTTTGTTTTTTGGTCTCAAGTTATTTAGCCTTATAAATAAAAGTGATTAGGGATCATCATTGGCCCGGTCTGGCCTGGAGTTATGGCTCGGGACAAACCTATTTGGGTTTGGAGGCAATGACAAATCAGGGTCAGATTGAGATTAGGCCACAATATGCAAGCCCAAACCCACTCATATAGGCTAAGCTATGCAAGCCTAAGTGGGTCGGGCTAGATCCGCTCAATTGAGCTTATTTTTTTTTATAATAAATATGTTTATATTATATAAAAGGGAAAAATTTACAAACATGATACATACTTTGATGGTTGATTCATTTCAGGACATGAATTTTGATTTGTGTTAATGAATGACACATATTTTTATTTTGTGTCAATTAAGGACTATATTTTTTTTCAGTTTTTATTTTAATTTTGGCCCAACATTGGACCCATCAAAACTCTACCAAATTTAGCAAACTTATACTTGGTTTAAAACTAGGCTTATTCATACCATTGCCCCCTGTAAGATACACTTTTTTTCACTTTGCCCCCTGAAACTTAAATCCTCTCAGTTTGCCACCTTAACTTCAAACAGTTGTTGCAAAAAACCCTATGTCGTCAACTCTGTCAATTTTTCCGTTAAAAAAGCTGACGTGGCACCTATATGGCATAGGTGGGACCCTTTTCTAGTTATGTAACATCCATACAGACACTAAAAATTATAAAAAATTGACATTAACTAGAAAAGGGTCTGCATAGATGTTATATAACTAGAAAAGGGTTCCACCCATGTCATATAGGTGCCACATCAGCTTTTTTAACAGAAAAATTGACAGAGTTGACGGCATAGGGTTTTTTGCAACAACTGTTTGAAGTTCAGGTGGCAAACTGAGAGAATTTAAGTTTCAGGGGGCAAAGTGAAAAAAAGTGTATCTTACAGGGGGCAATGGTATGAATAAGCCTTAAAACTATGCATCTCCTCTTTAAAATCATATAAAGATCATTCAAATCGGATATCTACAACTCCAGATAATTGTATATTAAAATTAATTAGAATGTTATCCATTACAATATATTAAAATTATTTATAATGTATATATAACATTTATAAAGAAGAAGATGCACTGCGGTTCAGGATTTAAGAAGCTTGAAAAATAAAGGGCAATTTGGACCATTACATTAATAAAAGGCTTATTTACGTCAATGCCCCCTGAAAGTAACTTCGATTTTCAATTTGCCCCCTAAAACTTCATTCCTCCCACTTTTCCCCCCGAACTTTACAATTTCAATATTCCGTCAACTCCGTTTATGGGTCCGTCAAAAATGCCTACGTGGAAGGGGCAATTAGGTCTTTTACATTAAAGTAAGGCTTATTCACACCATTGCCCCCTGTAAGATACACTTTTTTTCACTTTGCCCCTGAAACTTAAATCTTCTCAGTTTGCCACCTGAACTTCACACAGTTGTTGCAAAAGACCCTATTCCGTTAACTTCGTCAATTTTTCCGTTAAAATAGCTGACATGGCACTTATATAGCATGGATGAGACCCTTTTTTAGTTATGTAAGATCCATGTGGACAAAAAAAATTATAAAAAATTGACATGGATCTTATTATTTTTTTGTTTAAAAATTATTATTATTATTTTTTTGGTTCACATGGATCTTACATAACTAAAAAAGGATTTCACTTATGCCATATAGGTGTCACGTCAACTATTTTAACGGAAAAATTGACAGAGTTAACGGCATAGGGTCTTTTGCAACAACTGTGTGAAGTTCAGGTGGCAAACTGAGAGGATTTAAGTTTCAGGGGGCAAAGTGAAAAAAAGTGTATCTTACAGGGGCAATGGTGTGAATAAGCCTTAAAGTAAATAAAACAGCCCCAGCATTCTCTCCCCCACCTGAACCTCGACCCGACCCAACCCAACCCAACCCAACCCACCCTACCATTCCCTCCCCCATCTAAACCCTGACCCAACCCACCTCAGTCTTCCGCCATCACATACCCACCAACCCAACCCTCATTGGTCTCTGCTCCGCCGTTCCACCACCTCTTGTAGCAACAGCTCTAGATGTTCTAGACCTACCAGCGCCATGACATCGAGCAAGTGAACGACTTTAAGAACCACTAGCTCCCCTTCGCCCTCATCAAGAAGATCATGAAGGCCGACGAGGACGTCTGCATGATCTTCGCCGAAGCCCTCGTCCTCTTCGCCAAGGCCTGCGAGCTCTTCATCCTCGAGCTCACCATCCGCTCCTGGCTCCACGCCGAGGAGAACAAACGACGCACTCTCCAGAAAAACGACATTGTTGCTACCATCACCCGCACCGACATCTTCAATTTCCTCATCGATATTGTCCCCCTGGACGAGATCAAGGACGAGGCTGCCGTCGACCTTGGCACCATGGTGGGGGCCACCGCCAGTGGGGTTCCCTACTACTATCCTCCGATGGGGCAGCCTGTAGGTGCCCTTGGAGGGATGATGATTGGGAGGCCCGTCGTGGACCCCACCGGGGTTTACGGCTTGCATCCGCCGCCCTCGCATATATGTCTGGAAGTCCGCGTGGCAGGCGGCGGCGGATGATGGGTCATACAGCAGTGGAGGGAGCAGTGGGCAGGGCAATCTTGATGGTCAAAAGTATGTGGCTGTGTTGTGTCTATGGATAATGTGGGTTCTTTTGGGCTTTGTTGGGTGATTCTTCATGTGGGTATTGTTTGTTTGCTTGGTTTAATTGAGATTTCTCTGAGTTTTGGTTGTTGAGTTTGTGATAATTTGATGCTTCTTTGATGAATTAACTTAAAATGTGTACCTTCATTTGTGATGTTGAATTTCATGGTTTCATTTTTTGCCTGTTAATGGTGTGGCGGGGAGGCTGGTGGGGTGGGTTGGGTTAGGTTGGGTCGGGTCAGGGTTCAAGTGGGGGAGGGAATGCTGGAGTTGTTTTATTTATTTGAATGTAAAAGACCTAATTGCCCCTTCCACGTAGGCGTTTTTGACGGGCCCATAGACAGAATCGACGAAATATTGAAATTGTAAAGTTCGGGGGGCAAAGTGAGAGGAATGAAGTTTTAGAGGGCAAATTAAAAATCGAAGTTACTTTTAAGGGGCATTGACGCGAATAAGACTTAATAAAATGATATTAAAAAAATAAAATAAATATGTGGAGTGCAGAACTAATTTTTGGGAGTGCCAATATGCAACTAAGAGCTTATCCATGCTTGTGACGTGTCCTCAATCGGTCAACCGAAAAAGGAGGGAATACATAACGGTTTTGCGTAAAACTGTAAAAGCCTTGCACGTAAATTAAGAAGCAAAAACAAACACCACTGATCTCATCTCATATATCATTCATCAAAAAAAAAAAAAAAATGGCTGATACAACACAATCTCATAACTCATCACTGCCTTTGGTGTCTAGGTTGGATCATTTGGATTTCATTGTAAGTTAATTTCTCTGCACTCCCTATAATGTTTTATTTTTATCAAATTTTCTATATATTGTAGGAAATCATGGAAATTATTGTCCTATACTCCTATGCTAGCTGTTCACCCTTTTTTTTTTTTCCATTAATTTTAGATGAAATATTTGGAAAGAAAACAAAATTTAGCAAAATTGGGCAACAATGGTTTGAGTGCTGGAGGAGGAGGAGTGAATTGGCAATGCATGCCAATGGATATGGCATTAAAGGAGACTAACTTCAAAGGGTCACTGTTGGATCGAGTGGCAGCTCTTGAACATAAGCTTTTTCAGGTGAATTTTATTGTTATTAGTTTCATTTAGATAATATGAAATGAAATCTCCTTTGTCAATTGCACTTAATTTCTTCTCCAAGTGTAATATATATAATTATAAAAAGCTAGCCAATTAAATATCGATCACCAAATTTCAAGCAAAATAAAATGTATTAATGATTTATAAAATTGCTTTCCTTGCAAAGTTGACAACATATATGAATATAATTTTTAAAGTGTTTCTGATGAACTTTCATTAGTTATACAATACCATTTAATTTTAAAATTGCAGTACTTTAATTACTTGCTGCTAGATCAACTTTCAGTAGGATGGCGGAATGATTACATATGATACTATTTTTGTTTTTTAATTATCAAATAGGTGAAGATCAAACCAATTAAAGTACTTCAGACTTATTTTAATATTATATATATGTCAAGCTAGGTTCATATGATTTTATTACCAATATGTATATACGCTGCGCGCACTAGCAATGACATTTCTAATTAAGTCTAATGATGGTTAATTATTTTTTCTTAATCATGAGAAATTTTATTTTTTAATTAATTATTTGGTATCCAAGAATTAAAAGCTACCAGCAGCATCATGATTTGAAATAACAATCAATTTAATTTGTTTATATATAGACTATAATATACAAGCTTAATTAAGTAGACCCAGTTTTGAAATATAAAATTAATTGTGTCAACTCGCATATATAGCTAGACAACTCGCATTATTTGGTTGAAGAGTACTAGCTAGTGACCTAATCCTCTTTTTCAGAGGATCCACTATATATATATATATTATTAAAGAACACAATATCCTTCTTAATATATATCTTTTAATTTCCTGCGAAGCAAGAACATTAATTTGTTGATTTTATATATATATATATTGACCTATATATGGTGCATGTGCTTGGTCAGCTGTGCTTAGAAATGGAATCAAGCAGCTCCTCAGGCACTTCTACACAAGCATCTGGGGATACCTATTGGAGCCATGGATCCAAGGGGGAATCATCTTGCTCATTCCCAACTTTCAGTAGTACCATTCCCTATCATGGTCGCAAACGACTAACCAAAGTCCATGCCACTAGGCCTGAAATTCAGGTAATTAATTAAAGCTTTCAATTCACTATTACATATATCAACGACGATAGTTATAAAAGCTAAACCACTTCAAATTAGGAGATATTTTTGTGTGTGTCTGGCGCACTGCATGTGTAGGATTCAATCTCATACACAAGATGTGGTATACAATCTTACAAGAGTCACTCACAATGTCAGGTCTCACATCCACCCGATCTTATGAGAACTCTAACCACTACACCGGACGTATACCACAAGTTAATTTGCGTATATCTAGGAACTTAATTAATTAAACTCAAACAAATGTGTTAATAATTGTTTGCCTAGCTTGGTCAATGGCGGCATAAGTTGGCTAGTCTATCTTAAGTGCACATTACAACAGTGCATCATATTAAGAGAACAAAACTAGAGCTGGACAGTGTCATAATATATATTAAAGCTTTCTTTAGAAACCTATGTCATTTGCTTCAACTTCTTTGTTGGTTGGAATTTGGAAATTTCCAAGTTAGCTTGTCTTTTTGCTTTTGGCACTTTACCAAGTTGATGTCATTGTGTGTAAGCATATATGGTCGGTTTATTGTGGATGATGACAATAGACATCTTGCATAAGGCTGCCATAAATCTATCTTTTGTGCAATATTCATGAATGGAGCTTCCTTTGGTCACATCAAATTATTCTCTTAAACTTTCACGTACAAACAATATACACATTGGTTTCAGTTCACCTCAATCTACACATTCGACAAACAATATAAATTTAAGAAAAAAATGATAAAGTGGTGATATTTTAAGACTCCATTAATTATGTGGCAAATGACTGCCATTAATTGATTTATACTAAAATTATTAAGTCGGTCCAATTATTAATTTGCACATCATTTATCACATAATGTGCATGGTACACTAATATGGTGCAGAACTTTATTTTCTTGAGCATTGCTCTAAACTTATTAAGCGACAATGGTAATTCGGAATGGTTGGTTTATGTGCAGGAACAAGCTCATGATATAGAACACCCAAAACAGAAGCCTCCAAGTTCTCCTGCTCAGCAGCAACTTAGGAAGAAGAAGGATGAAAAATCTTACAAAAGTGAGAAGAAGAGAATCTCTCCTAATTGGCCACACTTCAAAATATTGGGCTGCTAGTCCTCTATATTTCTTTAACCTATTAATCACCTGTTTGGATATAAGAATTTCCTTACTCTAATCCTTTATTTTTTTGTTCTTTTCCTTACAAATTCTAGCATGGGATGGTATATAAGCTTCTAATAATCAGTCTTTTAATTTGTTTCCTTTTATATATCCTTTTACTAGGTCTCCAATCTTTCAGCCACCAAACAAAGAAAAACATTATAAAACTAATATATTGCCAAGCTGTGCTTCCAAATCTTCTAGGCTACTCTACAAATTGTTTCATATACTTAATTCACTGAGGAACAATCTTCCATTTCTTTGGGTCAAATACACATGAATTGCAACAAGACATGAAATTTCTTCTCAAGATTCGAATACCAAAAGTTAAAAATGACAATTATTATGAATACAGCTATTGCAGAATCATTAGCCTCGAATGGCTAGACTCATCTTGCTAAGCCATTTGAGCCTGTATATTTAATTAGTTGCCTATCTATAATGGAGTACTTAAAAATTCATTGGTGAGAATAACACCAATCAAAGACTAAATAAACGCTAACATATATCATGACCTAAAAATGAGGCATTGCCTAAACAAACTGCACCAATCCAATATCCTCTTTGCTACTTTATACATGGTCAAGAAAATTAAAGGAATAAACAAGAGCCACAAACCCAAAAGTGGAAAGATCAAAATATTTATATTATATAATATAGGAGGGAGCAAGAAGTCGTGGGCAAAGGTATGGCTAGCTAGCTAGACTTGTTGGGTTCTTCATGTCTAACATGAAAGTGAATTTGCTTTGTTTTGTTTTGGAGAATATATGAACCAGGTACACTTACCATTAATTTCAGTTGCAATGGGCTGAGTGGTAGACCTAGGAATTTCTTTTTGTGGGATACAGTCAACTATCAAATCTTTTTCAAACCTTTTATCGAGCAGTTTTTTTCAATTTAAAACAAATAATAATAGACATAAATCCACTGGTGAATGGGTTTCTTAGAATTCTTTATACAATTAATGTATATCTGTCGTATATATATATATATATATATATTTCTTTCACATAGATTAGATTTACATGGAATTCACTTATGTAAGTTGATGATAACTTTATGAGAATAAAAACGCTAAAGTTACATAATTTATTCACCAACAATGTCTCAATATACATTGTTGATGTAAATTTTCGTGAGGTAGATGCAACAACTTAGAAATGATGATCTGGTTGATCAGATGCCTTAATGGACGATGATGTGGATGTTGATTGAGATCTTCCTGCGCAAACACAAGATCAAAAGAGATGGACCGGTGTGGTACTAGCCAAACACGCTCCGATGATGAAGTCAGTGATGTGTGTTTGAATATAAGTGAGGAAGAACTAGTGATGAACTTGGGAGAATGGGAAGAACAAGGCAAATGTTCTGGATTTCTCAGAAAGTTCAAGTGTGCTCTTGGTAAACCAAAGTTTGTGCAAGTGTTTGCTTGGTGATAGGTGGTTTTGGCTTTTGTGCATATAAGATGGCTTATATAGACAAAGGAAATTGTGATGAGTAAGTTACCTGCATGTAAATGAATGGTGGAGAGTAGTCCACGCGTTCGGTCATGACTAGTAGCATGCACAGCTACTCACCTTCTCAGCATTCAATGCTGTATTGAATGCTACATTGAATGCTACAATCAATGCAAGGATGGAAGGTTCAGGTGAAAAGCCTCAATAGTCATGAATGTGAGCTGAGAAGTCTCATCTGTCAGATGACCATGTCAGGTGCACTCGAGTATGACAGTTTGTTCCAACGTGATCATCTTTGGAATGACGGCATGATGCCGAGCCAATCTGAACACAAGTTCACATGTGTAAATATGAAGCCTACATGTGATCGGATCCGAAATGGGTCGGCTCGGCCGAGCCGTTCCGGTGGGCGGTGATCCTTTCATGTCGTGGTTGGTCGTGACTATAGTCCGAAAAGAACGGTTGCTAAATACCGAGCCAAACCGAACTAGGATAACCAAAGAAATGATGAACACTCAATTCTTTGGAAGATCCTTGGATCGGGTCGGATCGGGCTTGAGGAACCCGTCAGGTAGGCCGATCCGATCTGACAATAAAGTGTAATGCTGAGCTGGCGTGATGATGTGGAGGTCCAAGTTTGATCGTTGAAAGTCAACTCTGAAATCGAGTCGGATATGACCAATCACGTGTTCAGCTATAATTGGCTGTTGGATCGGTGTAGATTTATCCACAAACATACATGTCGATCGGTATCTTTACCAATTTAAAATAAATGAAGAGTTATCAAAATAAATCCATTTTATCACTAAACCACTGTCACATGGGATGAATTTCATAAACAAAGTTGTTAAAAGCTAGTATGATAATTTAGAATATTGTGGTCAACAATTAATGTATTACGAAAGAGGAATGGTTTGCTTAGCTGGATTAGATGTGGAATGAGGTCGACGTTTACTTTCCCAGGGAGGAAACCACGCAAGCTCCAGCACCTTTCTAAGACTAGGGAATAACCTGTCAAGTCCAGCTGACCTGAACAAAAAACAAAAACCTGTTGAGCTCAGCTTCGAGTTGAAACATGGTGAACCCTTTGGTTGCAAAGTTTTTTGGCTACTAATTTCTCGCTCAATTTTTGGATGCGGAAACATTGCAAATTAAGTACGTAATTCTTTGCAGTTTATGAGATTTTTTTTTTTTTTTTTTCAATATTCAGTTTATTATCGAGATTGTAAATACCAATAAACAGTTAATAAGATTAAATAATTTTATGAAGGTTCAAACCTCAATAAGAGAGGGATCCTTAAGGCTATAGAGGTTTTTAATTAAGTAGTAGTCTTAATTGGATGGATCATCGGAGATACGTCATAGCTAGCTTTACTTTTGGACTCATAATTATTAAGCTTTTCCTTTCCGGCCTCTATGCCATATCTTCAATTGTTTTCAAATGATCTGCCTATGAATATTGATTGAAACTTTTTTCAAACCTATACTTCACTGTATGGACTTAATTAGTTTATAAAAGGGTTCTTAGTTATAGTCTTATAGAGTTACTTAACTTACTTTTTGGGCATTAGTAATAAAGACTAGCACATGTTAGATATATCCAACATAATTGGGTGGATGGTGGATCTCAAATCATTTGTATAGTTACATACTTAATTACATGTGCACTTAACATATATAGTTGACCAATCACATAGAACTCTTGTATATATGGAGTTTTATGTCAAATTGTCTGACATGCGCACTAGATTATAATGATAAAACTGGACTCAAGGGCGAATCTACAACAAGGGCTACATATGGGATTTAGCCCATGTATTTTTTTATAATTTTTTCTAGGTAATGCATGTTAACTGAAGTCCACCCCAGCTTAGCACTACTCCTGCCTATCATAGTTCAACCGGCCGGCCTATCATAAGACACCCTAGCTCATGTTGAAAACATGGATTCGCCCCTAACTAGACCTTAGACATGAGGTTCTATGGTTGTCTTATGTGTGTACGTGTTGCTAGATTGGACCATACTGGGTCATACATGAAGATATATATATATATATATGGTGAGTGCACGAAATGAGATCTATCACCTTCCATGGAGAAGGTGAATGTTTTATGTTGGCCACCAAGATATTATGCATGAAATCTTTAGTCAAAGTGAGAATTAACTTGAAAAGTAGGTTCTAATTAATTATATCTGGCCATTGAGTTATATCAAATAGGTTGTTCATACATGATCACAATAGGGTTCAATCATAAATAGTCATACTGTAATATTTGTGTTTGGTACATAGTGTACGTATGATAGAGAATCTTTATTACATTGAAATTATAATTGAATAGGTTTATCATAATTCTAGTTTCTCTCTCAAGAGAATACTTTGGACCACCGGCCAAGATATGCACACTGTTAATACGCACACTACTCATTTCTCTCATCTGAGTCGAGATCAATACCTGATTGACTTTAAGTATCAAAAGGTTTTTTGGCCAACACCACACTAGTGTCTTCTTCATAGTCTAATCATTCTTTTGTGTACGACGTTAGACATAAAAGACATACTTAGCCCCTCGTAATAGAGATTATCATAGTAAGAGTTAATTTTAAGGTATGCTTGGACAAAAAAGTTTGTCATATAAGCATTTTTCATGTAACAATAACCACATTGTAACCCTTAAATTTTGACAAAATTTCACTATATAAATATAATTTTTCTACATTAATATGTAATTATATGTCGTACCACAGATACAAACTCCAGCTTGGACTATCTTTGATAAGATTATGGTCATCAACACCTTAATATACAATTCATTATACTTGCATTCTACTACTTTTTGAAAGGAAAGCACTACTCAAACTCCATTCGTATCTTCTAGAGGTTCAAATATAAAAAAATCAAACTGACCCAAACCCGTGCCCTATAGAATAATATTAAAAAAAAAAAAAAAACAGAAGAAGAAAAATGGACATGCAGTCAGCTCGGCTTGCATTGCAGCCTAGCCAGGTTGATCTGTCAACCAACCAAGAACAAGTGAAGAACCCACATGTCCGCATCAGCAAGTTGACACCTTTCCAATACCCTTAAAAAAACAATTTTTTATTTCGAAATTAACCCCATAAATTTAATAAAAAAACCCCGCATGTCCCATTTTGCCCCCATCTTCCTACAAAATCCCCACCCCATTTAACAAAACACACCCCTTAGAAACCCCCCCTCTCTTCTCTAGGACTTGGTAATGGAGAAAGGCGAGGGCTCATCGCAAGAGGCGGCGGAGGAAACCCAGCACCACCTCACCCTCCCCTCCGGTTTGACTCAGGACGAGTTCGACGAATTGAAGCGTTCCGTGGCCGAGTTCCACAAGTACCGTGTGGGCCCGGGCCAATGCTCCTCCCTACTCGCGCAGCGCGTCCACGCGCCGCTCGACGCGGTGTGGTCGGTGGTGCGGCGCTTCGACAAGCCCCAGACCTACAAGCACTTCATCCGGAGCTGTACGGTCAAGGAAGGGTTTAAAATGACCGTGGGGTGCACGAGGGACGTCAATGTTATCTCCGGGCTACCGGCTGCGACCAGTAACGAGAGGCTCGACCTGCTCGACGAGGATCGACACGTCACCGGTTTCAGTATTACTGGGGGAGAGCACCGGCTCAGGAACTACCGCTCCGTCACCACCGTGCATGGGTTCGACCGTGACGGGAGGATCTGGACCGTCGTTTTGGAATCTTACGTCGTCGATGTTCCCGAGGGGAACACCGAGGAGGACACGCGTCTCTTCGCAGACACCGTCGTCAAGTTGAACCTCCAGAAGCTGGCGTCGGTCACCGAAGGCGTCGCCCGTGACGGTGACGCTAAATCGCAGGTGATGTGAGAAAAAAAAAAAAAAAAAAAAAGAACTTTTTTTTTGTTTATTTGGCTTTGCTTTGGGATTTCTACTTGTAACTTGTAAGTACGCTTCTCTTTTTTTTCTCTGTTTTTTTTGGCCAATTTCTCTGTTTTTTTTAATACCGAAAAGATCCTTGGTTTTAATGGATTGACCAGGATGCCAAGGCTGAGTAAGTTGGAATTGTGAGGACAATGTAAGGGCATTTCAGTCAATGCATGTGTACATAAATGTCAAAGTTGAGGATGTTTATGTTCTTGTTCCTGCCATGTGAAATTGTGAATATTTGATTCAGCATTTGGTTGGCAACTCAACTCATTTCCGGCCATCTCTTCTTCTTAAGAGCTTAATTAATTTTGTTTTCTAATTAACCTTTTTGATTTTAATGCATTTTGTAAATTGAAGGGTAAAAAATCAATAAATTAAGGGTCACAATCCTTTTTCCAAAATCTGCCCACCCTATGTTTTGCATTAAAGAAAAAATGGAATCCATGCTTTTGACTTTATGTAAAGAATCTAACTGCGATAAATGGGGCTTTTTATCCTTGAAATTCTAATCACAATTCACAAATGCACCATCCGTCCACTTTGTTCCAATTAAAATGTTAATAAATACTCACTCTCACTATGGTTTTATACTTTATAGTAATTATCAATTTGTCAGGTTCAATGTATCTATCTATCAATGAACCATATATAGTAAAACAGTAACACTGCCCCATATATATTGAAATGTCACCAAAGAGTTATAATTTATAAAGTAGTAGAAGAGAAATGGGGATACCATTAAGGCTCAGTGAACTGTCTGCCAAAAACTATTCATGAGGAGCAATTTGCATGGTTTTGACAGTTGATACCATTTACTACTAATGGTCAGAATCCCTGTACTTGCACTCCAGTCCTTGTCACTTGTCAGTTTTGTTTGGATGGGATTGTTTTGAAAAATACAATTCAATCTACAAAATTAATAATAGAGCAAATTATAATTTAGTACCTTAATTTTATATATTATTTTAATTTAGTATCTTAATTTTAAAAATTTGTAAAAAAATATTTTAACTTTTATTTTGTGTCAAAATAGTATCTCCGTTAGTTTTTCTGTCAAATAAACAGTTAACTGTTGACGTGGCAGAGATATTTTCATCCTTTTTCTCACATTTTTAAAATAATAATATTTTTAAAACTTTTGAATAAAAAAATTAAAACATTTAAAAATTTAAAAAATTGAGCCTATTACTGTTTGGCAGGGAGGGTCAGGTAAGGCTGCCCATCGGTCGGATCGAATTGGTAAATAGCCTTGCCGATTCGATTTCCGAAAATTTCGGTAATTCAATTTTGATGCCGATTTCCGTATTGATTTGTTCGGTATTCGGTATTTTTCGGATCCTTCGATTTTCGACATTTTTCGGTATTTTCGATATTCATCACAAAATACAATCAGTGTGTCAAATCTACACAAGTAGACAACAGAAAAACCATTAATCAAAACAAGATTTACTTGCAATTCCAATTCAGCGACTGAGTTGGATGATGATTGTGAGATAGATCGAGAGTTAGAGAGATGGAAGAGTGCGAGTCTGAGAGAGGCAGAGAAAGAGAGAGAAAGAGAGAAGGAGCCTCCGACATCTCTGGCTTTGATTCACCGCCGTGGTTGATCGGATGGAGAATCCGAGCACACCATCGTGCTCATGACGTCGAGAGGAAAAAGACTTGGGTGGTGGGAAGCCTCGACGCCACCTGGAAGGGAAGTCAACGCCGGCGATAGTGCCGGATTATGGGTTCTGGTTCTGGGTTTTTGGCTGGATTATGGGCAATCAATGCTCATGAAAAGAGAGGAAGCTTTTGGGACTGGTCTCGTCGCCATCGACCGCTAGACGAGAGAGATCTCGTCAGAGAAGGTGATCGGCGCATGGAGAAGGAAGAAAGAGAATAAGAAAAAAAATGAAAAGAAAAACTGAGANACTACTAAGTACTAATTAGTTTATAACTTTATAACTTTATATATAACTATATATTATATACATAAACAATGTTAGGTATATATAACATTATAGAGTAATTAATAAATAATAATGGACTTAGTGTATAGAGTTTAGTGTTTAGAAATTAAAATTGTATGCTTAATTGGGTTTTAAGTTTTAAGTTTTAACTTTTAATTATAGTGTATAGGATATTAATAGAGTTTAGTGTATTTAACTTTTAAGTTTTAAGTTTAGGATATAAAATAAAGTATATAGACTATAGTGAATATAATATATAAGGTAAAGTGTCTAAAGCTATAAGTTATAACTAAAAGTCTAAAACTATATACTAATTAGTAATTTTATTATATAGGGTATAAGTATAACTAAAATTATATATTAAAACATTATTATATAAGTAGTTTATACTTTGTACTATATACTATATAGGCTACATTTGACACGCTGGACTGTGTTGGACTGGACTATTCTTATGGATTATGCAGGACTGTGTTAGACTGGATTAAGCTGAACTAAATGTTATCTTATGTTTGGTGCTGTATCGGATTATGAAGCTGGATAAACTAAATAGCACTGTCTTATGTTTGGTGCATGGCTAGACTAAGCTAAAATTATTTTATTTTTTAAATTAATAAAAAAATTTAATTATCAATTTTCAATCTCAACCATTGAAACAAAATGTGTGGTTGAGATCACACCATATTTTTAATGTCCAAGTTTATTTTTTTTAACCATGATAAATTTTTTTTTTCTTTTTAACAAAAGAAATGCAACCAAACCCATGTTTTTTATGCTTGTTTTTTCGCCTTTGTTGATCAGTTAGCTCTATGCCTACCCCCTCTATTTCTGAATTGGGCTTCTAGTAGGGTAGGTTAATGTTTTTGTTTTGGGCCTCTTTTTTGGCTTTGTTTTTCCTGGCTTGGTGCCTTTGTTACTTCAGTTTGTTGACCAAAAAAAAAAAA
>QANW01010875.1:1695395-1798999 GCA_003254865.1 Dryas drummondii | reverse complement strand
GGTGGGAGCCCCCCCGCCCCCAAGAAAAAACTCAAAAAAAAAAAAAAAAGGGATAAATGGTAGAAGAAACCCATAAAAAAATTGGAATAGAAAACTAGTGGCTCAATCCCACGCCATCAATCTAATAAATCAATTCCATAAAAGTTAAGAAAAATATGGTAGATCAATTCATCAATCCCAAGCCACCTTGAACAGTAAAGAAGAGAGAGAGAGAGAGAGATTGAGAAAAAAAGAGAAATGAGGGTGAGACTAGAGAGAAGCTGTGCTGCAGCGTGCTATGTAGAAGACTTAAGAAGGCGTGCTATGTAGCGAGGTCATTTTCAACCGTGCTATGTAAGAAGGCATAGTGAGGAGTTTTAAGAAAACCAGTGTTGCATAGTCCCACTTAAATGCAATCCGGTGTGTCTCCAAACACAGGATAATGGGTTATTTAACACAATCCCACCTAGCCCTGTGTAACAAACACAGCCATAGAGTTATAAATTATATACTATATAAAGTTAGTAAAATTATAAACTATATATTTATATAAACTATATGGTATTATAAACTATATAATATATAAAATATAAACTATAAAGTATATAAAGTATATACTAAGCATATTAATGTAATAATAATACATATAAATATATATATAACCATATACTAACCATATTAAATTATTAATGTAATAATATTACATATAAATATATATAACTAAATTTCGGTAATTGTTTCAGATTTTTCGGTATATATTTCGGTAATAATCGATTTGGTTGCTTTCGGTCATAATTTTCGATAATCGGTCGGTTTACCAACTTTTTTTAGTTTTTACCAAAACCAAACCAACTTTTTCCGTAATTTTTTGGTTTCGAATTTTCAATTTTCGACTTGTTAAAATCGATTTACCAAACCAAAAAATTTCGATCNTGGAAGAGGGCTAGGTGGGTGGGGGCTGGGGGTTGGGGCTGCATAGGGCAAGGCTAAGGAAGAAGGAAGGGGAAAGGTTTTTATTCAAAAAAAATTAAAATTAAAATTTTTTTAAGAAATTTTTTTATTTTAAGAAAAAAAATTTGTTTATCAAAATTTTTTTGAAAATATTATTATTTTTTAAATGTGAAGAAAAATACTCCTACTACGTCAGCAAATAACGGTTTATTTGACAAAAAAATTAACGGAGGTACTAGTTTGACACAAAATGAAAGTTGAAGTACTTTTTTTGTAAGTTTTCAAAGTTGGGGTACTAAGTTGAAATAACATGTAAAATTGAGGTATTAAATTATAATTTACTCTTAATAATAATACAACCAACTAATTTCTTCTCTTTCTTCCTTCTATTTTCATTTATTATATTGGAAGAAATTGAAATATGCATCTATTTTGATCCTATTCCTACTTACTTTTTCTTTTCTACTTATTATTATTTTTTCAATATTCTCTTCTAATTATTTTTCTTCCGTAGTTTCATTGTTCATTGTTGGAACTGTTCATATTTTAGATCATTATTTAAAAATTAATCAAATTAGAAATTATTTGATAATGTAACTGTTATCAAATAAATACAATTTTAGTACTAATTAGATTTATCAATTATTTATTTCATGACTAAATGATATCATATTTAATTAATTTTTTATAGAGATTATCTTTGAAAAATAATTTAAAAATGAATGATTATAATTATTAGACCACATTGCTGAATAAGAATAATAAGAAAAAGGTCGAAGGAGAATGTAGCTAGTAGTCCTCTTAATCCTAAACCTCTCGCTCTTCCTCACTATTTAAGCTAAAGCTTAAACATCCAAAAATTAAGACAGTGTAATCTTTTATTTTTCCTTTCTATTTCATTCCCTATCAAATTCTCAAATGAATTGTTAAGGGACAAAGTTGAGGTTAGAATAGTACTAGAGTGTTGGGGTCCAGATAGGCTAGCTTAACAATACTGCTGAAAAAAGAGGTCCATATCTGGAATAGCACTCTTTCCATTTTGGGCTTAAGGTTAAAAAGCAGCGTTTTATTTTGCCCAAAATTCAGACTAGTATTAGAAAAGTGAGAGTCTTTTTTTTTTTTTTTCTAGGTTCATTGTAATAGTTGGGAGTTGAGATCCATCTCTTGCTGCTGGACAGTGCATCACAATCATGTGCACACATGATAATTATGGAACAATGTTGTATAATTTGTTGTCTTGGTTGGTTGTGGTGGGGAATACATGCACTATAGTGTAGATTGAGTACTAGTAAATATGTTTCTATTTTGAATTTCATTTATTTTTAACAAAAAAACATAATGAACATATGTAACAATATATGGTTTTGATGAGCAAATTTAGTGAAGAAATTTGGTGATATTGACATTTCTTTTATAAGAGGCTTAATTATCGATTTACCACTCAAAACTGTAACTCATTCCCACTTTACCACCTGAAAGTTTTTTTGTCCCAGATTACCACCTGTAACTTACATCCTTGTCTCATTTTACCTTATTCCGTCAACAATTCCGTTAATGCTGACGTGGCGCGCTGGATGTGCGCCACGTGTCACATCTTTTTTTGTATTTTTCTATTTTTATAAACTTTGAAAATTAATTAAAAATAGTTCCGAACTTAGAAAAATGCACAAAAAATTCCTACTGACTTGTCTTGACTAGTACTAATTTACTATGGGGTCAAAATGCCCATTTTCCCTCTAAAAATTTCCAAAAAATTTGGAAAGTCCAAATTTATTTCTAGAAAATTAAAATGCTCTAAACTCTTTGGAAATTCATAGAATAATCTTCCGAACTCCAAAAAATATGAGGTCTGCACCGTTAGTCTTCTAAAAACTAACAATACCTTTCTCGTGAACACTTGCTACCCAGAAGACCTCTCGATCTTATAGGAAAATAAAATTCCCTATAAAATAAATTCCAGAAAAATTCTAGAATTTCTGTAAAGTCTCGAAATAATTCTCTAAAACAGGCTTTTGGTAATTTTTCAAAATATTTTTGAGAATTTGTCCAAGAGTTTACGAAAATTCTAGAATTTATTTTAGAATTTATTTAATAGAGGAAAATTTATTTTATTTTTTTTAAAATAAATTTGGACTTTCTAATTTTTTTTGGAAATTTCTAGAGGGAAAATTGGTAATTTAACCTTATAGTAAATTAGTGCTAGTCAAGATGAGTTCGTAGGAATTTTTCGTGTATTTTTCTGAGTTCGGAGCTATTTTTAATTAATTTTCAAAGTTTATAAAAATAAAAAAATAAAAAAATGCGAAAAAATAAAAAAAGATGTGACACGTGGCGCACATCTAGTGCGCCACGTCAGTATTAACGGCCAGATCGTCAGCATTAACGGAATTGTTGACGGAATAAGGTAAAATAGGACACTGATGTAAGTTACAAGTAGTAATCTGGGACAAAAAAACTTTCAGGTGGTAAAGTGGGAATGAGTTACAGTTTTGGGTGTTAAATTGATAATTAAGCCTTTATAAGATTGCATCTTCACAAAAGGTATCATCCTCTTCTTCTTAAGTTCGTCTTTGATACAAATTTTGTATGACATATGTACAAACACATTTAATAACAAGAAACCTATACCGTAGTATGAAAATATGAACATGTTAACATTTAAAGATAAAAAAACGTTTGCATGATGCATTATAATTTTAGATTTGAACCCACACATCTTCTAATAAAGTGAAAAAATATACCACCGCCCACATCATCTCGGCCACATCATCTAAAGATAAGCTACAATGAAGACACTGCACTCATCTAAATATAATGGCTCAAAGTAACTTAAGAATAAAAAAAAAATTATTAGGTGTATCTGATATACAACCATATGGTATAACCAATTTAACGTGTAATGATTACGGTAGATGATATATTTATATTAATAAAGTATAATATATTAGTATTAATAACACATATCCATATTATGACACGTTGAATTAATTACACCATATAACGGTGTATCGATTGCACAAAATAATTTTTTTAAAAAGTGAATCCAACGTTTGTAAAATTTAAGGGTAAAACATATGTCCACATGGCTC
Organism: Dryas drummondii; assembly: GCA_003254865.1. Lineage (NCBI taxonomy): Eukaryota > Viridiplantae > Streptophyta > Magnoliopsida > Rosales > Rosaceae > Dryas > Dryas drummondii. The sequence goes on along the minus strand of QANW01010875.1, from coordinate 1,794,980 downwards.
ATGGTGTTTGCATGTTAATTAGCAGTTCCCTCAAATTTGATGCGGGTGGCATTATTGTTGTAGATCAAGATTGTGTAGAGCCGTTCCGATCTCTGTATGTCAGGTTGAGGAATGGGATTGGAACGTATCTGAATGGATAGTAGGTTAGGTGTATCTGTATCATCATACATAGCATAATATGATCAAGAATGAACGGACTAGCAACAGCCACGTTGCCCAATCATGTTCAACTAAATTGTCAACGTGTGTTGACTTTTGCTTCTTGGACGTTGGTAGTTGTTGGTACTATATATAATACTAGAGAAATGTTAGTTGCATTTAGTTGAACATGATTGGGCAACTTTATTTTTTATTTCTTTATGTATTACAATTTATTGTCAGAATTATTTATTTTTTATTAAATCAATAATTAATAATCATAAACTATTATCAAATAAATAAACGATAAATTTACCTATTATCAAATTTACCAAAATAAAGAATCTAACTATTATTAAAATTGTTTATTTATTTATTAACAGTTAGATAATTAAATAAATTTTGATTTAATTTATTTTTTTTAAAAAATGGGCAATATTTGAATAATGATTTGAAAAATAAACAATTACAATCATAAATCTATACTACATGCAAAAAAGTACAGAAGTAAAGAGAGTTCACAAAGACAGGCCACAAATGAGAAAGCAACTGCATTTACCAAACTTCTATATGCTTTCGTTATTGAAGCTCCTCCATCAAATGATTTTAAAGATCTGGTTTATAACATTTACCAAAGAAAAATCTGAATTTATACTTCCTTTTGATTTTATTTTATCTCTTTGTTCTTTTAATTAAACATAAAAATAAAAGACAATTGAAAAAGAGAGAATACCTTATCAAAACAAATAAGAAAAGAGAGAATAGATAAATTGAATTTAAATTAAAATCACTCAAACTTTTTAGATTTTACTTTTAAAACTATTTTTTTGACCAAAAAGCGGAGCGATAGCATATATTGTGGTCACTTAAAAGAGGTTGAACTAACGAACCCATATCCTGATTATAGCACCCAAAGACCAGTCAAATGAATGAGCCAGTATATGCAGCCGCCAGCAATGCACAGTTGCATTGCTAGCAGGCATGTGTGCATGTCCAATATAACCAAATTAAGGCAAAGCACCTGCTGTAGTTTCATGAACGCTGCTCGTCTCCAAAACAAACAGCTGTAGTTTCCACGTTTGGACTATACCGCTCTACCTTGCCACAGCCACAATGCCTCTCTCATTGCCACAATCAAATACAACCTATTATTCATGACAAAAGTTTGTATCGCATACAAACAGATGTATTAGGCTCATAAACCCATATCTTAATATAAAAGAACAAATCCGTCGACATTTAAAAAGTTAAAAATGTATTTATATGTCATATGAGTTCGTATTATAAAATTTTCCTCCTTGCAAAACTTTAAATCTTGAGAGCAACCCTCATACTCTAATGAGGTCGCGACAATTAGTGAGTGGGAAAATAGAATTAGGACTTGATAGATCAAGAGTTCAATCATTTTTTTTTTTTAAGAAGCGTACACCCTACCCTAATCAACCTGTTTTGATATTTATGAAGTACAATCCAATATACAATTATGCTTGATGGGATTGGGGGGGGCATAGCAGTTGTTTTCCTTGGTTCAAGAATGCATGCCAAGGAAATGTCTTATAAAGGTTATGCATGGAATTTCATGTTCATTCTTCTGCTAACTAAAGTAGTCTTCATACAAATGTCATTTCTAAAATAAGTATCAAAGGTTAAGCCATGTACCTAAGACATATGTGGAACCATGGCTAATTTATAAGAAGCTCAAAGGACATTTAAAGAAGAAAAAGTGTAATTTGGGTAGTACCCACAATGGAAGGCAGTACCGACAACAGGAGGTAGTGGCTACAGTGTGAGGTAGAACCCACAAAAGGTAGAGATACTCACAATGATGAAGGACCTAGGCCTTTTTTTTGGCCAAGGACCTACACCTTAATTAAGAAAATGAACAATGAAAGATGAAACTACCTTAGTAAGGCAGTCACCAATTATTAAAGTACCATAAGGACCTTCATTTGTTTATGGAAAGTGGAAGTATCTTGTTAGAAGGTACTTAACCCATTAAGGAACCTAACAAGGTAAAGCCTCTTTACAAGGGTAGTACTTTGGTCAGTACGGACCTTTACAAGGAACAAGTACCTTCACGTTGGCAACAAGTGAATGACCTCCTTCTATTCATCAAACAAACAAGGAAGTTGAATCCAAATAAAATTGGACCTCCTCCATAACACAAGATGGACTTAAATCCTCCCCAAACAAAGATTCAAGCATAGAAGTTCACTCCTAAAAAGAGTATGTTTCCCGGTGATTACAAGCTTAGCAAGCTTACAATAGCTTACAATCCTTAGGACATGAGGATTAATTCATCCTCTATAAATACTCCCTCATATACTCAAGATCAAGATAATGTCATTCATAGCTCCAATCTTATTTACTTAATTTTATTCAAATACCTTATTGACTTGATCATTAGAAGGCCCTTGGCCGGCACCACACCAGTGCCTCCTCACCTCCAATGGTTTTCTTATGTCTTTTTTGCAAGGTATATAGGTCAATCAATAAGGTGGCGATTTTATTCTTCAACATATAATTGGCATCCTTAACTTTTATTTCCCTTCTAAACAACACTTCCACTTCAGACTTCCATCTGCTTCCAAAATTTCCTCAACTAGCGAAGCCTAAAGGTTAGAAATATTGAACATTTTCAAACCAAGATGTGAGGAATCATGGTTAATCTCACCTTTCTAACGCACATCTCAGCCTAAAGGGTATATGTTTTTTGGTTATAATCAGGTCACAGATCTAGGTCCTTTTACTATACCAGACAAATCCCTCAGCGACCATTTCTAACATTCTACAAAAACTCTATACCAACTTGAAAAATGCATGGGAACGTTATTCTTACCATAACTAAAAGGGTAAGGTAGGTCCACCACTCCACCATGGACATCCCCCATCCAGATCATAAAAATTAGGGTACAGGCATCCAATCTTGCAAATAAAACAGCCTTATTACAATGAAAAAGGAAGCTAAAACCTACCCACATCATACAATAAATGCCAAAGAAAAATAATGGGGGAGACGGAAGATATTTAACCAGAATTGGAAAGCCTTGGAATGTCAGCAAATATAGGATATCACAACTAGATCTCATCTTACAAAGATAGAAAGCACTATAAATTGGCATGTAACCTAAAACATCCCCCTCCCCCAGAGAGAGAGAGAGGAATTAATCTCAAAAGTCCTACACGTGAACAAAAGGATAAAATGCTAATATGAAGGCAGTTGAAGAAAATAATGGCAGTAGATGTTAAATGCATTCCTTCCAACTTACATGAATCTCATAAAAACCTACAACATATTTCCTCTTTTTCATACTATTTCTTTCATAAAGGAAATCAATTCACAAGTGTCAGCAATCTATTATCTAGATAAAAATACAAATGAAACATTTATTTTAACATTATGAATACAAATTTGGGTTATAGTTTCTCAATTTCAGATTCTTCCACAAACCTGAAACAATCCAAGTGTCAAACTTCAATGCAGAACAACAATTATTACTAAGAAAGGAAAACATTGGATCAATATATGAGCTTCCCAAGCAAGATATCCTTCATTGAACAAAACAAGGTACAACAAAGCTAAAATCAGTAATATGAAAATTCCTTCCACGTGCCAGTTAACTGAAGAAGAATTTAACTCCAAACTAAGATTTTAAACCAAATATTACAAAATTACAATAACTGTTCCACTATAAAGCCTACACATTAAATTTCAATTGTCCTACCTCCTTTCATGTTACAGCTGACTTTCCAGTCTTTCATGTTACAGCTCCTGTCAAATCTTCCAATTGCATTGTTGATCTTCACTATATTGCCTAAATTGAACTTGTTGAAAAAAAAAAAAAAAAAAAAAAAAAAGATAGCAGCTGGTACAGAAATCAAGATTCAGAAAAGCTGCAGAATGGGTGTCAACAAAAGAAAAACAAAGAAGTGAGAAATGAACACTACAAGTAGCCCAAAGGACCTCTTACACTACCAGTATACAATACATTTTTCACAAAAGAAGCTCTTAAAAGAAGTAGATGAGTCCACATAAAGAAAGAGCTCATGAGGAAGCATGGATACTCACATACATAACAATGTTGTGACAGCTAATGATCCCTCCATCTTGGACTTGAAATGGGGAAAAACCCTGAAGGAGATAATGGAAATAAAATTCCTGGAGAAGGTGGGCCTTGAGGCCCTGGACCTAATATCCCCGATTGGGCCATGGGTGAAAACTGAAAATTTGGGGTCAGTGGAGGAGGAAACTGCATCCCAGGTGAAAGCAATGGATAAGGTGACCGTGGAGACAATAAGTTCATGTAACCTGTTGGGGATGGCAATAGGAACTGTGAAGTTGGAGAGGGTAAAAGGGCAGGACCATTCACTTGCGAGGAAGGGAGATTATGCCCAGGTGGTCCAGGACCATTCATTCTTGGGGGCGGGTGAGCAGGCATGGATGGATTAGGCAGTAAACCCGTTGACGGTGGCTGAGCCTGACTATGACCTGGAAGTTGTGGTTGATGCTGAGCCTGGTTTCCCCTTGGAGTTGGATCCAGCATCGAAGTTTGAAGGTACCGCATATATGCCGAGATAGGAGACTCAGCTGTATTCCCCCAAATTGAGTCTCCAGGTGGAAATGGTTGCATAGGTGATGGTTGCCCAAATTGAGGAGGCCGAACTAAGCCATTATTGTATGGAACCGGCGGTGGGGCAGCGGGAAGAGGGACTGGAGACGGGATTGGGGGTCTATTGATAGGTGTTAATGGAGGAGGTCGAATTTTCTGCAATCGCATACTTTGGGGCTTTGGTGGATTTTGGGGAGGTCTAGGCAAAAGTTCTTGAGATGGCGAACCAGTAAGCTGCTGAACAATGTTCCGAAAATCATTCTTGCTTATGTTGTATACCTGAGGCTGAGGCTGTTGCCTAGCAGGATTATCAGAAAAGTTGGGCTGGTGTAATGGACTCTTCCTTATATTTTTCCCCATTTTGTTCACACCCAAATGATCATTATGCCTGTTTGAGGAGTTATCCATTTTGAAGCAAACGCTAACAAACTCTCACTACCAACCAAATACCTTATACCAATGTCCCACCAAGTCAAACCATTCACAAGCTTCAAAACAAATAGCCCATGACTTCAAAATTGAAGCTGAAAACCCAGAAGCCTGAATCTCAAATACAACTTCAAGGAATACCCACAAAGTCGTACAATTCCAAAGCTCCAAGGAATACCCAGAAGTTCCAAAATCAAGCAGCAATCTTACAAAATGCAACAAATTCAAACAAATCAAGAAGCACAAGAGGTGCCCTTTTCTTTGCTCAGTCCAACACAAGAACCCCAGTTACAATTAGCTCCAAAAGTCAGCATAAGTCCCAAGCTCGGATTCCTGTATTACCAAACCACAAATCTGAATTTCCAGTACTTATAAGTTTTAACCCCAAAACAAAAATACCCAAAAAAGTAATTCACGCAACAGAAAAAAGAAAAATTGACTAAATATAACCACAAAAATCCCCAACAAAGAAAACCCAATTCATAAACTCCAAGACCCACCTACAAAATCCTTCTAAGGGTCTCAACAACAACAGTAAACGCCAAGAATACCAGGAAAGTATGAAAGAAAGAAAGAAAGAAAGACTAATAAGAAAGGGAATAGAAAATTACCCCTTGACTTGAGGAACTGATACGGCAAAGAAGAGTCAACCTGGAGCTTTTCCCCCTTTTTCCTCTATATCTCCTTGGTTTGTATCCGCAGAGAAAAGAAGCCAAAGATGGTGAAGGAAGCCCTAGCAAGTTGTAGACCAAGGTGGGCAGTGGGTCAAATACGGAATGAAAGGAAGAAAGAATGAGTGAAATTTTGAGACGGAAACAAACAAAAAAGAAAGAAAGGAAGGGCGTTTTTTGGTGTGAACGCACGCAGTGGGGTCGAAGAGTGACGATGGGCTTGCGTTGATTCGAGTACATTCACATTTCCTACTAATAGAGACTGCCTTTATTTTCAGAATTCAAAGAGAGCTAAGTCAATATTTTACCGGAATTGACGTCGATGTTGCTTAGCTTTATGCCTTTATCTCTGTGGGTGTCTGACTTGTATGAAATCAAAATACATAAATAAATGTGTAGGTGTCATAATTGTAAGCCACATAGTGAATACCAAATCTTCACTTTGTCCAAAAATCTATTCGAAAATTCCTAATTTGTATTATAATCAAGGAATAAAATTTTGAGTTTTGAGAAAATTTCGATGTAAATTTCGACGGAAATTTTGAAGATTTTTAAATTTTGACAGAAATTAGATGGAAAATACGGAAATTGGTATCAAAATACGGAAATTTTGAATGAAACTTTTATATATGTTTATTTAACATATTATCTACTAAATTGATAAAAAACATTAAAGAAATCAAATTATATAATAGGTTTCATGTGATATAAGGTGAATATAATGCGCGCTGAAATAAATACTGTTAAATAAAGTTAGTATAATGAATAAACAAAATTAGTATATTATTTATACGTTATAATTTAATTATACACTAAAATCTAAACTCTAATACTTTATATATTCATTATACCCTAATACTCTTTATACTCTATAATCTATACATTAAACCATATATACTCTATATTTTTTAGGATATTAGGTTTGAAGCCATTTAGGATACTTTTAATTATTTTTTTATATAAAAATGTATTAAAGTTTAAGATTTAAAATAACTAAAAGAAATCTCAAATTTTTTTTCTTCTTTCCAATTGCCCAAAAGCCCCAAACCCTCCCTTATTTTTTTTTTCTTCCTTTACTTTTTTTCCCCGTGTCTCTCTCTTCAGTTTTTTTTTTATTTTTTATCTTTCCTTCCTTTTTTCCCGTGTCTTTTACTTAGCCAACCTTTGTCTTCACTAAGTGTAATAACCCAAATTTTGGCTTATGGTAATTTTGTTACTTAAATTTTTCAAATTTGTTTTAAGGTTTGTTTAAAGGAATTAGAAATTTCTTTAAATTTATTTTAACTAACTTAGATATTTGGTTGTGGTTCTAAAGCTTAATTGTGTGGAAATGAATTTTAGAAAATGAAAATTCAAGAATTTGACTATTATTATTTTTTTTCAGAATTAAATTATAAGAGTATGATTTTTCATAATTTTTTTGAAAGCAATTTGACTATTTTAAGGTTATAGGAAATTACTCATCAATACGAGTTCGTAGAATTTTTCGGTGAATTATTTGGAGTCTCGAGCTATTTTTGGTGAATTTCTGAAGTTGGAGAAAATAGAAAATATGAAAATTTCGATAGATTTCGGTAAATTTCGGCGAAATTTTTCCGAAAAATTATCAAACATGTGTTTCGATTTCGACACCCCAAAAAAACGAAATTTAATACCTTGATTACAACTAAGATCTATTTGAGTATCTCCAATTTTCCCTATATTTTTTTCCAGTTTGGGAATAAGTTAAGAACAAAAAATATTTGGAAAAAGTCTCTCCAATACTAAAATTAAAATTTTCTTTAATTTATTTTTTTGCTTGGTTTCTAATTTAAAATTTGACATTGGTGATTTAGAGAGAGTTTGAATAGCCTCATCCGTTTAATTTAATTTGAAATTTTTTTTAAAGAAATCTTAAATTTAGGGAGATTTTAGAGAATAATTGGAGTTATATTTTATGTCATTTTCTCCCAAATCTAAATTTGAGGAAAGATTTATAAAGAAGCTAGAGATGATCTTAAAAATTTAATTTGGGGATTGATTTTAACATCCACATGCGGGTCATCTATGTATGATCTGCATGAAATTTTGTACAACACTCTTATATGTATTTTTATACAGTCATTCTGATCATGGACCCTGTTGTTGTATAAGATCACACGCTTCTTATATAAAATTGCATATAGGATTGCCGTATAGAATTCAATATGAAGCACATATAGACGGTCTGCATGTAAATGCGGGAATATCTATTGATGGGTAAGAGACAGAAACTTAAGGCAACTTTTTTTTTTTTTTTTTATAAATTCAAATTAGTTTATATTACTTTAAAGGCACTAAAGTGTATTGGTATAGTGATTCAATTAGTAAAAAAATGTAAAAAACATATTATTATAAGTATATTTTTATATTAATAATATTATAAAAAAATAAAAATATATTCATAATGGGTTCCAAGACGAGGATTACAATACCATCCCTGATCGGGTATTTTCAAAAAATTCCTAAATTCGTCCATATACCTGAATTTTCCCTCTATACTTGCCTTGTTCGATTGGTTAATTGCGAGTACCCAAATCCATGATATTAATCTCTAATATATTTAGATTATAAAAAGGGAGGCACTATTGGCACTCCCAGAAAGTAAACCTGCACTCTTTTCTCACTTTTTAGTTTTTAAATATTATTTTAACAGTTTAATTGCCAAAATTGCACATAATTTTTTTCAAAGTGATGTGTCTACTTGTCTGTCAATTGTTTTTAGTGATTCTCAACTGTTGATGTGCACGTTATGTAGTTAACTCTAACCTCTGACCTCCACGTCAACGCCCACGTAAGCCAACACTTCACTCTCATTTTACCATGCACACCAAACAATAAACACTTAGTGTAAAGGGGGTACCAGTGTGGTACCAGCCAATGACCCTTTGACATTTAAGTCACCAAGAACCCATATCTCAGAGTAGTATTGAGAGTTATGGTTTCAAATGTTTACCTGGCGAATAACGCCTCCTATTTATAGTGATCAACGTCGAGGGTTTCTTTGTCCTTATTCAATTAGAGAACTAGATGACATACTACGAAAGTTACCACCTCTTGACTTTCCATGCAAGTTACCACTTTTTGTCAACATATAAAACGTCTTTGATTAGATAATCCTATATGCGAGTTGGGCCTTCTAGGTAGGAAGCATCGAGGCCACATTTAGGTCTCTTGTTAGGGTGAGATCTACTTTCTAGGGTCATACCTGAGGAGTCATTTCCATGAGCATCAACCTATGAGTCATCTCTCTATGGTATCGAGGCTATCACCTAGGCTTATACCCAAGAGCATCAAACCAATGCTTATTCACAGGTCGCAACTCGTGTAAGTACCGAGGTTATACCTAGCCTTGTATCTCTTAACCATTAAGCCTACCTTGGCCTTGTCCTTTTGGTCGCCAAACCCGCACTAAGGTCTTGGTCCTTTGTGTCTTGAGCCCATACTTGGGCCTCTCCTTGTCCATTAGACCTTGGACCTTCTTGGCCCAATTCATGCGAACAACAGCCTATACGTCATTGGTTAGATTATCGGTGTAGAGACACTAGAAGAAGATTATGGGTGCTAGTAAATGGTTCACTGAACGTGACCAACAAAACAAATACTTGTCTTGGAGTATTACTCACATGTTAACATGAATTCGATAAATCTTGATAATATAGTTGTCCTTAGACTTGAGACGCCATAGTTGTCGTGTGCGCTTGGTCATTATGCTTTAACTGTATTATAAGGCTAAGCTCCTAGAGTTTAGTTAAAGGTACAGATTGGGCAGAGTCACTGATGTATGGGGACATGGGTGTGTTTAACATAGGATATATCACTCATGGTAATAGGAGAGATGTTCCAAGAGGAAACAAATGTCTAGATTCTGGAATCTCTGGCCAGAGTACTAGATCATGGAAACAAGCTTCCTTGATCGGATGGAATCTTTACATAAGTGTTTGACCTCAAGGATCATGCTAGGGTTGACAAAATTCTATACTCAACCATAATTCAGGAACATAGGATGATAGAAAAACTGTACTATGTTGCTATCAAGATTGAATAGGTTCTTCTATCTTCCGGTTAATAATCTGGGTAGACATGACACGCTGCTAGGTGTCAATCATGACTTGTGAAGACCTAAGGGTAAATTAGGTTGTTTTAGGAATATGTCCTAAATCCACTGCCGGATTCAATTGGAACCTAATTGGTTACATATCAATAGTTGTGAGATGATATTAGAAATGAGCTTAAACAAAATTAATTAATGGGATAATTAATTAGGCCTAAGAATAAAAGAAAAGAAATAAAAGTGATGGGCTTATGGGCTTATTAATTAATTAATAATTTAATTAAAGGTTAATTACTTAGTCAAATGGACCAAAAAAACTTGGTCCACAAGACTAGGTGGCCGGCCCCCTTTAGTGGAATAATTGTTTTCCACTCAAGTCTATCAATAAGAGCCTAAGTCAAGTAGTTGATATAAGAGAAGCCTCAGAAGAAATCACTCTACGTTCTTTCTATTTCTCAAAGGCCATTCTTGTGAGAAGAGAGCTAGCACTCTCATTCTTCAGCAAGTTCCTCCCTTCATCTCCTTCCTAGCGTGGACTTATTAGTGGTCATACACTTGTGTGACTAGAAGGACCAACTGGCGGAGGGCTTGTGGATTCGCACCTTGGTAGGCTTCCAGTCAAGAGAACAAGGTATGAATCTTATTTTGCAAATCATAGTATTGTTGGATCATATCTTAATCTGAAGCATTATCGTATAAAATTTATTTTCCGCTGTGTTTATATGATCATTTTCTAACACTTCGCAACCCATTGAGTACAGATTTGTGCTACCTCTGAAGCCTAGATCTTGTGCAAGAAGGAAAATGCTTATGAGATTGATCATAATATTGAAATATTATAGAAAATGCAGCGAAAAATAATAATTAGAATTTCTTTTATCAAACCCATAACTTAGCTAGGATACAATCATATGCAAATATAGAATTCAATATATGAACTATGTTAAATGAATACCTTCTTTTGTTCATTAATCGAGCTATGCTTGATCATAATGGCTTCCTTCTACCTTTGGATTCACCTTTAGACTACAAGTGTCGCGCTTCTAAGAATAGTTCACAAGAATGTGATCCGAGTAAGGTAAATGAGAGTGATGATCGAAAGTGCTAGCTCATAATCAAAACTCTTTTCTCCTAATGTGGCCGGATATGTGTGTGAAGGGTTTGACTTTCTTTTTCACTCTTCCACAAACTCTTATGAAAGTAAAATAATGTACTTGAAAGTCTAAACTTTGGATGAACTATCACTTACGCTAACTGAGGATAAATAACTCTTATTTATAGTGTAAGTAGGAAAAACATTTTTCTTAAAAATCCTATAGAGGGCCAACCATGTAGGGAGGAATTAGTTTGTTGGAATATATTATTTTATTTAATTATCAGTTAACCTAAATAAAATGTCAAGTCAAACTTGGTTGATCAGATTTTGATTATTGGTTTTATCCAAAACTTATTTACCAAATCAATATCCCAATATATTTATAATTAATATTTTCAAAATATAAATATCTAGTATTTATAATTTTGGGCCTTGCATATCTAATATCTAAATATATATCCTAAATATATATATTTATCCACTACTTGATAGTTTCTCCTCCAACAATTTTTCAATTTGTAAACATGTTCTCGGTTTGAAACCATTGTCATATTTCATTTACCTAAAACACATAATTCAACCACAGCTTCCACCAACTTTGCATCTAAAGGTTTACAACGGGTCGGCCCGACCTGTTTAAAAGTAGCCCATTTGTGCTTTGTGTCATGCTCGGGCCGATCGAATTATTTTAAACCTTAAGCTTAGCCCGACCCATGGCTTAGCACATAAAGGGTCGTGCCGGGCCTAGTCGGGCACGGTAAAAATTATTTTAAACTTTAATCCCAACCCGACCCATGGTCTATCCCATAACGGCTACGGCATCTCAAGTCGTTCTTTACGATATCTCAAGTCATTCTTTATGATGTCCTAATTTATAGCTCGAGCCATTTTAAATGTTTATACCCTTGGTGAATTTGAAATTGTACCTAGTGACATTGCAAGTCCAGTTTTGACACTTCTATAGTCATACTCAAGAGTTTCTAAAGTCATTCCTTAGGACATCTCAAGTCGTTTCTTAAAGCATCCTAAGTCGATCATTGAAAATTTCAATTCATAGTTTGAGGTATTTTAAACGTTTATACCCTTGGTACATTTCAAATTGTAGCTAGTGACATCTCAAGTCATATTTTGACACTTCTATAATTATACCCAAGAGTTTCTAAAGTCGTTCATTAGGACATCTCAAGTTATTCTTTAAAACATCTTAAGTCGTTTCTTGAGAATTTCAATTCATAGCTCGAATCATTTTAAATGTTTATGTCCTTAGTGCATTTCAAATTGTCCCTAGTGACATCCAAAGTCTGGTTTTAATACTTCTATAGTTATATTCAAGAGTTTCTAAAGTTGTTTCTTAGAGCATTTCAAGTCGTACCTTAAGGCATCCTACATCTATTATTGACAATTTCAGTTTGTAGTTCGACGCATTTTAAATGTTTATACCATTGATGCATTTCAAATTGTACCTACTAACATTTGAAGTCATGTTTTGACAATTCTATAGTCATACCCAAGAGTAAGTCGCTCCTTAGTACATCTCAAGTTGTTTCTTGAGAATTTCAATTTATAGCTCGAGCTATTTTAAATGTTTATGCCCTAGGTGCATTTCAAATTATAACTAGCAACATCCCAAATCCGGTTTTGACACTTCTATAGTCATAACCAAGAGTTTCTAAAGTCGTTCTTTAGGGCATCTCAAATCATTTTTTAAGGTATCCAAAGTCGATTATTGAGAATTTCAATTCGTAGTTCGAGTCATTTTAAATATTTATACTCTTGGTGCATTTCAAATTGTTTCTAGTGACATCCCAAGTCCGATTTTGACACTTCTATACTCATAATCAAGAGTTTCTAAAGTCGTTCTCTAGTGCATCTCAAGTCGTTACTTAAGGCATTTCAACTTGATAACTTCAAGTTGTAGTTCTAGGCATTTTGAATGTTTATACCCTTGGTGCATTTCAAATTGTACATAGTAACATTTCAAGTCATGTTTTGACACTTCTATAGTCATACCTAAGAGAATCTAAAATCGTTCATTAAGGCATCGCAAGTCGTTCCTTAGGACATTTCAAGTCGTTACTTGAGAATTTCAAGTCATTCTTTGAAAATTTCAATTTATAGCTCGAGGCATTTTAAATATTTATGCACTTGGTGCATTTCAAATTGAACTTATTGACATCTTAAGTCCGGTTTTGACACTTTTATACTCATACCCAAAAATTTCTAAAGTCGTTCTTTAAGGCATCATAAGTCGATCATTGAGAATTTCAGTTCGTAGTTCGAGGCATTTTAAATATTTATACCCTTGATGTATTTCAAATTGTACCTAATGATATCTAAAGTCATGTTTTGACACTTCTATAGTCATACCCAAGAGTTTCTAAAGTCGTTTCTTAGGGATCTGAAGTAGTTCCTTAGGACATCCCAAGTCGTTTCTTGAGAATTTCATTTCGTAATTTGAGGCATTTTAAATGTTTATACCCTTGATGCATTTCAAATTGTATCTACTTACGTCTCAAGTCATTTTTTGACACTTCCTTAGTCATACCCAAGAGTTTCAAAAGTTGTTCCTTAAAGAATCTTAAATCGTTCTGTAAGGCATCCTAAATCGATAATTAAGAATTTTAGTTTGTAATTTGAGACATTTTAAACGTTTATACCCTTGGTGCATTTCAAATTTTACCTAGTGACATATCAAGTTATGTTTTGACACTTCTATAGTCATACTCAAGAGTTTCTAAAGTCGTTTCTTATGGCATCTCAAGTCGATCATTGAAAATTTCAGTTCGTATTTCGAGACATTTTAAATGTGTATACCCTTGTGGCATTTTAAATGTTTATGTTTTTGTTGCATTTCAAATTTTATCTAATGACATCTAAAGTCATGTTTTGACACTTCTATAGTCATAATCAAGAGTTTCTAAAGTCGTTCCTAAGGGAATCTCAAGTCATTCCTTAAGAATTTCAATTCATAGCTTGAGCCATTTTAAATGTTTATGTCATTGGTACATTTCAAATTGTAACTAGTAACATCTCAAGTCATATTTTGACACTTCTATATTTATACCTAAGAGTTTCTAAAGTCGTTGCTTAGTGCATCTCAACTAGTTTCTTAAAGCATTACAAGTCGTTTCTTGAGAATTTCAGTTCGTAGTTCGAGACATTTTAAATGTTCATACCCTTGTTGCATTTTAAATTGTACCTAGTGACATCTAAATTCATGTTTTGACACTTTTATAGTCATACCCAAAAGTTTCTAAAGTCGTTCCTTAGAACATCTTAAGTTATTCTTTAGGATATCTCAAGTAGTTCCTTAAGAATTTCAAATCTTAGCTCGAGCCATTTTCAATGTTTATGCCCTTGGTGCATTTCAAATTGTAACTAGTGACATCTAAAGTCCGGTTTTGACACTTATATAGTTATACCCAAGAGTTTCTAAAGTCGTTTCTTAGGATATCTCAAGTCGTTCCTTAAAGAATCTTAAGTCGATCATTGAGAATTTCAGTTCGTAATTCGAGGTATTTTAAATGTTTATACCCTTGGTGCATTTCAAATTGTACTTAGTGACATCTCAAGTCATGTTTTGAAACTTCTATAATCATACCCAAGAGTTTCTAAAGTCCTTCATTAGGGCATCTCAAGTCATTCCTTAAGACATCTCAAGTCGTTACTTGATAATTTCAATTCATAGCTCAAACCATTTTAAATGTTTATGTCTTTGGTGCATTTCAAATTGTATATATTGACATCGCAAGTTTGGTTTTAACACTTCTATAGTCATACCCCAAGAGTTCTAATGTCGTTTCTTAGAGTATCTCAAGTCGTTCCTTAAGGCATCCTTCATCGATCATTGAGAATTTCATTTCGTAATTTGAGACATTTTAAATGTTTATACCCTTTGTGCATTTCAAAATGTACTTAGTGACATCTCAAGTCATGTTTTGACACTTCTATAGTCATACCCAAGAGATTCTAAAGTCGTTTCTTAGGATATCTCAAGTCGTTTCTTAAATATCTAAAGTCGTTTCTTGAGAATATCAATTTATAGCTCGAGTCATTTTAAATGTTTATACTCTTGGTGCATTTCAAATTGTACCGAGTGACATCTCAAGTTCGGTTTTGACACTTCTATAGTGATACCCAAGAGTTCCTAAAAAACATAATTGAATATATGTAGATTAGGTTTTTGGAAATAGTTTTTATTTATGGAACTAAATGTTAGTCTTTATATTTAAAAAAAAAATTGAGAAATTAAAAATTAATATAAACGGGCCAGCCCATAACGGGCTCGGGTCGGGCCAGCCCACCGGGATAGAAAGCTTTGGCTCAACCTAACCCACTTAATGACGGGTTAGGTCGGGCTAGGCAAAACCGACTTTAAACGGGCCGCCCTAGCCTGTTGTACACCTCTATTTGCATCCTCAGTTGAAGTCCATAAATTCTTGTTTCTTCCACTTCCTTTTTGTGGATGAGTTGATTGTGAATCCATCCTTAAAAAAATTATAACTCATAAACTATGTACATGGTTCATAAAATATATAATTGGTGATATAAAACAATCCATACAAATGAAAAAGTTATGAATTATTCGTAAAAAAAAAAAAAAGAACACATAAGAGTCATTTTATTCATAATATATCAAAACATAAATCAAACTTTAACTTCAGATAATAATAAAAACTACTTAACCACCCAGCCTATTAGCCATTCACTCATTGATCGAACATTTTCATTGCTTAATTTGTCCTCCAACACTCCATTGCTTAGATGGTTCAACAATATGATTGGGTCACCTTGCATTTGATGCACATGTTCTCCAATGTAATGTATCGTCTAGTGGGTTTATAGGCATCTCCTTTCTTATAAGATTTTGCACATGTTGCTCCAATGTATCATCTAGCGGGTTTATCATGTTCTAATATTTAACAAAAAAATTTCATGTGTAAAAAAAAAATTCTTATAAATGTAAGTAGCAGATAGTAGTCTAACTACCGATCTTTTTTTTTTATAGATGTATTAGAAATGTGCAAAAACAAATCTGGTAGTCTATAATTATAAATCCATAATATATAATTCATAAATCAATATATCCATAAATCCATATACTAAACATCTATGATTCATAAATCCATGAATCAATATATCCATAAATCCAATACTAAACATCTATCATTCATAAATCCATAAATACATATACATGATATATTAACATATTTAATATTAATATTAAAAATAAAAATAAAGTGTATATATATAATCGGGGTAGGTTCGGGGTCGGGGAATCTATACCATACCTGCCTCGTCCCTGATTGGTTCCCCATTTAAAATCCTTGAATTTGAACCCGCCTCATTTAGCATTCCTATTTATTCTTTAATCTAATCGTGTCTCCGCGGGAACCCTAATCCACGGGTATTTTTGTCATCCCTAGTCACATATAAAGATAGCCCAATGTAGTTAAGTAAACTGAAACACCTCTTACATAACATTTCTAGCTACAGATTGCTTCATATTAAAAAGTTCTTTATGAGTTTATGGAATGCGTCCTCCATATTGGCCAGAAGGCCATTTCCATTTGCATACCCAACATCCACACAAAGTAGTAGTAACCTAAAATAAATGGTTTCAAGTTTGCTTAAAGGAATTATACTAGGTTATAAAAGAGAAAAATATTTATAGTTTTAGCTTACCCTGTGGAATTTGTAAACCGTTTCTCCTACTCACAACATCTCAAAGTACTCCAAATCCAACTAATGAGTCTTCCTAGCTAGTTAAAACATAAATAAATTGAATGTCTTGGAAGCAAACTCCTAATACATTAATTAGTTGCATTTTCATTCTTTCTAGTTCGTTATCTAGGCTTGTTTGCCTCATTTACATTCACCCTAATGTATGTACCATCTGGTGCTTCTAAGAAATTCTATGAAAGAAAAAAAATTGATATTATTTGGAGTACAAACTAATAATAGTTGATCAAGCTACCTTGGATATTATTATATACCTTAAACCATTTTCATCTCTCATCCGTAGAGTTATCAGGACAAGCTCAAGTGATTTAAGTAGGTTTCCATGTAACTAAAAAACTGCATTCAATACTGCATTGAAGCACCTACTAATAGTCTAGCTAAATATCACAAAACGGAACTTCATAACTCGATTCTTTTCATGAGCAAGAATATGTGATAACATTGCGACCATATCATCTACGCTTACATATCTATAATTTTTTAATTTTTTGGTTGTAGGAAGCATTGCACACAGCTTGTTAAAAGTATGCCTATCCATTCTTAGATTCTCAACAAAAATCAAACCATTTCTATAAATAAGTCGAATAAGATTATCATGTCGTAAAAAATCTCTATTAGTTGTTGGTTGCTCCCTCAATAAATATTATATAACATTTTTTTGTTCGGGATTACAACTGAAAACAAACCCTCATTTATTTCTGCTTGCCTAAAAATATAGCATAAAAAACATACCATATAAAAATTATATACAATACCATAAACATGATGTTATATATCATATAATTCTATGTAGTAATATATTACAAAAGTGAACAATTTGCAATACAAACCTAACATGTTGCAATACATATTATATAGAGCAAATTACAACAATGGTCCTCGAACTTTACTTTTACTATATAATTTTTTTTTAAAAAGTTTGAGAACCAAAATACTCAAGGTAAAGTTAGGTTTAGATCAAGTCACTGGTTGTAACTTTTCAGATATCATAGTGGATTATTTTTTCTAGACTAGAATTCGCAGTTTTTCTCAGTATTTCCCAGTTGACGGTTTTCTACGTCAACAAATCTCTTTTGTTCTTTGTGTGGTTGATTGATTATTTGCATGATCAAATTTGATTGATTTTAATTTGCTGCTTAATTAATCAACTTGGTAATCTTGAAAATTGGATTTGTATGTTTAAGCCTATTCACCCTCCTTCTATGCTTGTTAGTGATCTATTTGGGAATTTCATGACTCTCCCGTCACCACATAAAAAAAAAAAAAAAAAAGATACATTATTAAGATGATATCAAGCAATTTAGCTATGAACATCAATTAAAATTCTTAGACTTGAAATCTCATAATCTAAATTAGTTTTTAAAACACTAGAAATAATGTAATTGAAATAACTATACAATCATTTGAAATTCATTTTTTTCTTATGCTTTAAATTTCTTTTAGCAAAAAACAAATTTTTTATTTTTTGAAAGTTATTTCATTGAAAAAGCCCAAAATACCAGATATAGAAGAACAAGATCCAAGGACCTGACATAACACACACCAAGAGTATAGCTCAAGAAGAAGACTTGTGTAGGGAGTTAATTGTCACCTCAGATATTACAAAAAAGAGGCCCAAATAAAACGGCCCAAAGGCGACAGAATCATTTTTTTTTGTCATAAAAGGCGACAGAATCAAGAAGAGAGCAAAACGACAACAAACAGCAACAGAAAACACAGGAAACGGCAAAGAATGCGTTTCTACGGCATGAAAAACACGTGGGAGCACCTCGCGAAAACCTGTGTAAATGGCCGTGGCCTGGTGCGTGCCTACAAAAGTTGAAACCCCTTCGTTTCGTCTCTCACTGCGAAAACCACCTCCTCCTTCCCTCGAGTTTTCGCTTCCCCTCTTTCAAAAATCTGACTCTCACCCACGACTTCGCTTCTGCAAACAGACCCAGATCTGCATCTATATTTCTCAAAGGTATATCTGCTTTCATGCTCTCACATCTCCTCTGCTTTTCTTTTGTACATAAATTCAAAAGCCAAAAAAAAAAAAGGAAACCCTTATTTGCTTATTTTGTGTATGTCATCATGGTTTCATTTCTCTGCTCATTTTGTTTTTAATCTGAGTGAACTGTGTAGTCACGTTTCAGAAACGATCAATTACCAAATGGGTTTGTGTTAATTACATCAGATTAAGGTGTAATAGTCAATTTAGAATTTGATTTTGATACAAATTGCAGTGATTCAGTATGTTGCTCTTTGGGTTTAGTTTTTGTGTTTTTAGTTTTAATAGACTGTAAATTGAGCATATGGGTCAGATGGATTTGTTGTTACTTTCTTTTTTGTTATCAAGTTTCCAACTACTTTTTCTTGCTTATCAATGCAAATTATGTGTTATTTTTGGCTCTTGAATGTTAGAAGAAGCACTTCCAAAATGCTAACAAAGCCATACCCTTGAGATCTACATTGTTGTACTAACTGCATATTTTGCAATTGCGTAGTAGTATGTGCCTATATATAGAATAATGTATGCACCATGCTATGGTACAATTATATATTGAATATATGTAATTGCACAATGATATGCGGATCTGACTATCTATGTAGTGGTCAGCCTTCTTAGAGTGTCTTGGTATTTATGCTCCAACTTATCCTTTGGTAAATTGATAGCTTTGATGGGTTGATTTTTGTTTTCTTTGAGATTTCTTCCTATAATATTTACAATGTCATGCTTACTATAAAATTGATTTATCGTGGCAGGTTGCAGCAAATAGAGGCAATAGATTCACTGTTAATTTTCAGTATTGTATTAGCTTTTTGTGTTTCAGGTCCAATAATTATTGAATCAAATGGCTTAATAGAAGTTTCATTGCTTCAGGAGTTCCAGATGAAAATATAATACACAACTTACTTGAAAAACTGCTTTTAGCCTGAAAGGGGTGCTAGAGAGACTCACTTGGCCACTGCTGTAGTTGTTCGATGATCATGTCTGGATTGCGAGTTAAAGATTCAACAGGGTTGAAGGCTTAAGAAGCTTAGAAGGGAACTGAGCTGCCGACATTGGATTCAAAGATATTTGAGTCCTTGTTTCATGGTAAAAACCCAAGCTTTATATCCCTGTTTTTTGTTTCCCCTCTTGAGGGCCAACTTCTAGATTCTAAGTTTCTAACCATATTTCTCTGGGGCATTAGTTGTGGCTGATTAATAAAGCTCCAAAGGTTATGAAAAAACCTTGAAGAATTAATGTTTCTTTACCAAATCATGGTAGGTGTCTATGATAGATTTATATATAGTATATTGATAGATTCAGTTAAAAAGGGATCCCTCTTCATAAGTTTGCTTAATTGAAGTCAGTTGTCGCCAACTAGTTGTGCGCTAAGTTTACTGTGAAATAGGACATTGTTTGTGAAGAGTTATTGATTAGATTCTTTCTTTATTTGATTTTTTTTCATACTTATTTTAGACTTTGTCTGAATGTGAGGCAGGCAAAGGTATGAACACCACTCGAACACAAGATAGTTTTATAATGAAGCCTATAGATCAAAGAGACCGCACCAGAGGTCGCAATGACATTCTGACTCGTCGACTCAAGAACCGAGAACGACAACGTAGATATAGGGCCCGGAAGCGTCTTGAAGCAGATATGAAGAAGTCTAGCATCATAAAGCAGTCAACTCCACCAGAAGTAGAAGTTCAATTGAATGGGTTTGCTAGCAATCACACACCACCTGTGCTAGGCAAACGAGATTGGAAAAAGGATGCAAGGAGGGCTCATCTTTTTAAAGATCCTAAAGTTACAGCTAATGGTTGTGCTATCCCTACTCTGATGCCAACCGGTGAGAGTCAAAATGTGTTCTTGTCTGGTACTACGGCAGAACTGCAGCAACCACTATTAGAAAGTGAAACCCATTCTGAGATATCTGTTAACCAAAGTAACTGCAGAGTGCTTAGACCTAAACATGGTAGAAGAAATTGGAAAGCCGATGCAAGAAAGAAGAAAAACTAAATTAGATGGTTGATAACTCCTAACTATTCCATTTTCATGGTATGGTAAGTGGTAACTTAATGGAATTCGAAAAGAGTTGTCATTGCCGGTCAAAGTTTATCAACTTGTGCTCTTGTAGAAGTATGAGGGATGAGGATATATGCAGCTAAGTTCTGAGTTGGTTATTACTGGATCACATAAATGGAAGCTTACCAATGACAGAAAATCAGACTTCGACTTCGATACTGTTTTTGTTAGAAAATCAGGTCAGTGGTCAAAGTTATGATAATGTATGATTACTGTTCATGAAGTATATAAGGATTGTCATCAAATGGATTTGAATATTTGCTTATTAGAAAGTAATGTATCTTGTATTGCACCTGAAATTTGCTTCACATGTCTTCATATATATGCATCTGTACATAGGAGTTTCTGTAGTCATAGTGTGAAATTGTAACACAGAAGTTTATGTTGCTTACATGTAATGTCAATGCCACCATTAGCATCATTATATGATGAGGCAGCCGGGAGAAACGTATCTTTTACATAGCAGTGATGGCTCATCATAATGATGTCATATCTTAGAGACATGGTTGTGGTGCCCTGGGCCAGACGCCCAGCACACATCGTAGAAATTCCCCTAATAGCATCTCCGGCCCTTCCTTAAACCTTTTCTCAAATTTAAATTTGGAAAAAAAATGATACAAAATACAGCTCCAACCATTCTCTAAAAGCTCTCAAATTTGAGATTTTTTAAAAAAATTTCTCAAATCAAGTTGATGGATGAGGTTCTCCTAAGTCTCCCAAAACCTCTAATAATTAGATTTTAGACTAAAAACTGAAACAAAAAAAGAAAAGATAGTAGGGAAAATTTCAACTTTAGCATTAGTGAGGGCTTTTCCAAATTTAACTTTTTTTTTAACTTATCTTTAAATTAGAGAAAATATAGAAAAAAGACTTGAGATGTTCTAACAATAATAATACATGGTATTTATGCATTATGCATGTGCAGTCACTATATTTTGTCTGCTTTTTGTCAAGCCTAGAAGAATCATAGATATCAAAGTTTAATCAACCAGTGAGCCCATGGTTTCTTTTGAATCAACGCATGATTTTTCAACCAAGCCATAACTCAAATATACTTTTGTTCCTCATTTTACTACAGGAAGGTGCATGAGTGTTGAGATGAATATGATTCCACTTGAATTCACTATCGGTTCTTCTTTGTTTGGTTATAATCTTACTTTGGGACCGCAGAGATTGTGTCTGCATGCATAGTTTGTGGAAAGTTCTGTCATGCAGCACTGTATGTCATACAATTAAACCATTAGATCTTGATGAGTTTATTATTCATCATTAAGGTATAGATTTTTTAAATCTCTCTCAATCGCTCACACTCTCTCCTATATATCTCCCTTACACTCTCCACTCAAACACCCAAACATCCACCGTGACCACCTTCTCCTTGATGTCCCTTTCTTGACTCCTCCCAAACCCTAAACCCAAACACCTGAAACTCCCAATTCCTAACAAGCAGAAACCCCCAAACCCATAGAGCCAAACACTCAAAAACCCAAACAACCGAAACCCTCAAAACCTATAGACCTAGCTTCTTCATTTCCTCTCGAAAAAGGTTGCAAGTTTGTTTGGTTGTTAATTGGGAGGGAGAAGGGAGAAGGAGAGAGAGGTCACTGGCAGTAGGAGGGACCGCTGACGGTAGAGGAAGGCCAACTGCTTGTTGGCCGGGAGCTGTATGAGTGAGAAGGGCAGTGGACATAAATGGCCTTGTTGTACCTCAAACCGACCCCCTTGGTGTGGCCGACTGATTGAGTCCCAACTCGACCCACCAGGACCGATGCCCACCCCTTTGAAGTCCAGATAGCTTGGAGAGAATTTACATCCAATCTCAACCTTTAATAACAACACACGACAAACTCTAGATTTTCAGTTCAAAACACATATATGATGCAAACTCTATGCGATACATATAATGAAATTGCACAAGGGATAAGAAGATTAATTTCTTTAGCTAGCCAGGGAAATATCAAGGAACAATATACTTGAGGGATAAGGTGGAGATTAAAAAACTCCACTGAAAACACATGCACTAAAGTTGATTTTAATTTTTTTTTTTTTTTTTTTTTTTTTCTGATTTGAAGTATAGGAAATCAGGAATAACAAACATGTACATTTCAATAAGGAATTTTCAGAGTTCAACACTATAAATATATGTTCAAATCTCCGCCCCATTGATCAGACTTCAACCAACCCATCTGCACTTCCCTCCGGCTCCCAAAAGATAAAATTGAAAACACAAAAACTCATAAAAATAAAATATATAAAAAGGAGAATGAACATGAAAAGAGAAAGCTCCCAAACAAATATTCTGTATCTTAATTATCTCCCTTTCTTCTTCTGGTTTCTGAGGAGTCCCAAATTCTCAAAACTCCAATCCCTTCTCATTCCGGAGCTCCGAACCAACCGCGGTTCGGTGCTCCCTTCATATGCAACTCCTCCGGTACTATAAAGCCGGCGGTGACCGGGCCCCTTCTTCACCTTCACCTTCTTCTTAATCTCCTTGG
Source organism: Dryas drummondii (assembly GCA_003254865.1). NCBI lineage: Eukaryota > Viridiplantae > Streptophyta > Magnoliopsida > Rosales > Rosaceae > Dryas > Dryas drummondii. The sequence goes on along the minus strand of QANW01010875.1, from coordinate 1,771,670 downwards.
TCCAAAACTCAGAAGGTGCTGACTCGTCTATTTGCTCATAACAAGGTGGAGGGGTCAAGTTCCCAGACCAGCTTCTCTCAATGTGTACACAACAAAGCGTCCTATATGCCTTGTCCTGCTGCTTGTTGCCATATTCCCTATCAGACCCAAATGAGTTTGTCCTCTGCAGGACATGGCAAGTTAAGCAATTAAGGCTCATATTAGCAAGAAAGCTCTCTACAACAATGAGAGGTTGAAAGCTTTCAGGCTAAGCAGCTAGGTTTGCATATTGGAGAGGAATGAATTTTGGGGTTGGAGATGAAATGGGTAACATTACAACTTACATTACAGTTTACAACAAGGAGATTGAAATATACAATGTTTTAGGGGGTAGTTTTTTGGAGGCAAACTCAATTTGGTTGGAAACACAACAACCTAATGTTATTTTTATGAGTTTGGGATTTGGATTGGGTAATGCCACCCGGAAATACAGCTTAACCAGTTCTAATTCGGGCCATTCACCAACAATATTAATTGATGTCCCTATCCAATTGGTCCAATATAGGTAAAGGTTAGGTTTAATTATATACTGTCACAATTAATATTGTTGTTAATAACTACTTTTAAAATCTGGTTCAATACAATTTAGATAGCTGTTACTGATGTGGCAGGGAACCTCAAATGTTGAGGTACAAATTACTGTCATAAAATTGTATCTGTATTATTGATGTTGAATAAAACCTCTATGTCACGAGGTATATATCTATTGTCTCTATCTCTCTCAATACATGACTTAAGTCACTTAACGCGTGATCAGAAAGATAAACACATATGATAGATAAGTTTTTTCAATTGATATCACATTTCATATTGTCATATATATCTGTATTTTATTTTTCCTTGTTTTTTTTTTTCACAAAATCAATATATAATTCATTAGTTTTGTGCACACTGACTTGTGCATGGATCATTTATCCTAAAAGCAAAGGGTGTTTAGTACAAGTACTTAGATGAGTTTCAAGGCTAATTGCAATTTTCGAGATTTTATGGACACCAAAAACATGGCCTCTGAACATCCAGACTTTAGCAATTTCTTGGTGCGCGTCATAATTAAAAATTTATATAGAGAAATAGAGACATAGACCCATCAAACTATCAAAGGAGTAGTTCCTCAACCATGAGCTACTTTACCATATTATGAATTTAATGGTTTCAATAAACTCCTTGCATTAGTTCGTTTTGGGCGGCCAAATCTAGAACTACCCTCAACAGTTTGTGTATTTATATTCACTGCAAAGAGCAACGAGTTACTTAATTAATTTAGAGGATGAGTTATGAGCAACATGGATGCATAATTCATTAGTACCTAAATCCTTAGGGGTGGGCGGCGATCGGCTTGGGGTTCAACCCGCCATTGCCCTGCACAGCCATCAGTCGGAGTGGGCCAGCGTCCATTAGGTTGGCGGTCGAGGATGGGTTAAGCCGGCAAGGCTTCTTTATCTCTCTCTCTTTCTCACCGAAAAAAATAGCACTCTGCCCCCTCTCTCTCTCTCTCTCTCTCTCTCTCTCTCTCTCTCTCTCTCTCTCTCTCTCTCTCTCTCTCTTGGGTCGGCTTGGGTGTCGATGATCTGTCGAGGACGAAACCCTAAGCTCAAGCTAACATCTATCGGGTTGGATCGGCTTCAGGTTTTTTCGTCGACGGGTTGGTCAGAGCGTCGGCTAGGACGGGTTGATGCCCACCCCTATCCAATGTTGTCCCATATGGTGAGACATTGTGTTACCATAAAGACTGGAAGTAAATTAAAGGAAACAATGTGTGTAACTCATTGTCATCTAATGTTGTGCCAATTATATATGGTGGGTACGTTAAGTCAATAATAAGGTTTATTCCATATGATATTGTGTCAAAAATAGCAGGCTTATAAATTTTTCTTTTTTGGGATGAGAAATTTAAAACAAATTGTCTACCTCAATCTTTTAGGGTATGTTTGGTTCACTAAATTGATTTTTCAAGAAATCAATTTCTATGCATTTTTTATTGAGAAAAGAATGTAAACAAAGAATTAATTTTTTATTTCCATTCTCATATTTAGTTTGAACATTAATAAAAAATAAAAATTATTTAGTTTTCCAATTATACCCACATGTATTAAACAAAGAATAAAAAGAATGTGAAAAATTGTTTTGGATAAAATTTGACATTTTCAAATATTAAAGAGAAATATTTGCAAAAAAAAAAAGTGCAATAAACCAAGCTGAAAGGAGGGATTCATTTTCCCCCCTCTTTGGGTGTACAAAATTCTCATAGGTGAATAAACTATTTCTCCTTGCACTTACTAAACGGAGACTTGTATACCCTTGGACTTGTGACTTGGCTGATTTATATGCATGCTGAAAGGTGTCAAGTTTATATACTCAAGTATTAAAGAATATGAAATAATAAATTGACAAACCAATGATAGGAAAAGGTAGACAAATTACCAGAAGTTTTCAATTAAACATACGTACAAGTCACTCTGAATTTATTACAAGAACATCAACAAATTAATGATGACTTTGAATTTATTAACATTTTCTCTTAGTCCATATACGCCAGTGCCTAATTTTAAACCCCTCAATCACCTAAAAATTTTACCTAAACCCTATAATTAGGGATTTTTGAATAGTTTACACTATAATATATCATATAGGATGACTACGTATAATCCAAACTAACACATATACAACACACAATTATATATCTCATTCCAAACTGACTTAGCCACATATAGGTTGACAATTCCAATGCTAGCTGCATGCATGAACCCTTGAGATAGATCTGCAATTCTTACGAAAAAATTAAAAGAAATGATATTAATTAAGAGGGAGCTAAAACTGAAATAATAGAGACAGACAACTTTCATGGTAGGGGGAAAAGAAGCACAACCTTTTTTTGGATTTTCAAAGATTAAACATATGACTATATGAGTGAGAATTCATGAAATTAAATTTCAAAAATTTCGTCGAAATTTCGAGATTTTCATTTTTTTGAGGTTTCGAAATATTACCAAAATGAAATTATCTAAATTTTGTTAAAATTTTCAATTGTTTTAGTTTAAATTTCTAACGAAATCGAAAATTGTTTTGAAATTTTCATACTTTTTAACCCTTGAAATCCGAAATTTAATTTTTTGAGTGAGATGGATGACAAGATTAATCTGTCTGTTATAATTAAACAATTAAATTAATAAAAATATAAAATATAAAAAAAAATTCAGAATATTTTCTAACGGCTAGTTCATTATTTTTACAATATATAGCTCATTCACACCTTATATTTTCAAGAGATAATTAAGCTTAGTTTCTTTAGAACAATAATTTTTAGATGAAGACCGGGGATGTTAAAATTTATAAGAAAATTTTTTTAATTCATAATAAAGTCATTTTAATTTATAAGAAAATCTTTTTAATTTATAATAAAGTTTTTTCCCGATTTGAAGGGTATTTTTCCTTCTAGGGTGTAGAGTGGATTTTGTAGAGGCTGCATATTAGATTTGCTCAAAATCTTGAAGTTCAAATCTAACATAAAACTGTCAAAAAAGAAAAATACAAAAACTTAATTAAAAATTCTAAATCACTACCGGTCGATTTTAGTCTAAAAAAGGCTCATAAAATGTATTAGACTCTAAGTCTTTCTTTTTTCAATCACTCATCTATTTTTTTCACACAAAATAAGTTATTTGTTTTCATTGATGGGTGAGAAGAGATCGAGGTGCGAAGTGGCTGAATGCTGAAGACTACACTCTATGTAGGGCTTGGCTACAACACATGGAAGATGCCATTTTGGCAAATAGTGTTTGATCAATTCATTATAAACCATCTTGATTCTAGCTCCTCGACTAATCGAACAGTCTCAAATCTCGTTTTAGGAAAATAATGAGTGCTTGCACGAAATATTATGCAAACTAGGAATTAAATGGAGGTAACAATTTTGCTTTTAATCATGTTTGGAAATTATTACAACATAATGTTAGGTGAGGTGCTCAAATGGTGATTTTTCCGAGTGACAAAAATGTCATCGTTGTGGTTGTTGTTGTTAGGCTAATGTTGTTTCCTAACTTTCCTTTGTATTTTTTTCATTTTATTTTATGTGTAATGTTGGTGTACTTCTCGCACCTTCTAATTTATTAAATTTTACTATTTTTATGCATTTCAAATATTGAAAAATACCAAACAAGTAGAAAGACAATTTGGTGGAAAAGAAAATAGAGAAATACTAATTTGGGTAATAAAAAAGATATTTAAATATATGCAATATTAGACTCATATAGTCATATTATAGATCTCATTTAAATAAATACAATTGTATAATTTCATAAATATTGAAGTTATAAATTATAAATTAACAGTTAGTTAATCTAAATTAGGCTTAATTTAATAGTATTTTTTTTACGTCTAGTTGAAAAATAAGGCTATTAACCCAGCATGCGCGCTATAGTGTGCTTCCAGCCCTGTTCACCGAGTGCTTGGTATGACAGTGGTAATTATTACCACTGTGCAACAATGGTTATTTGAAAGGCTTAATTATCGATTTACCACCCAAAACTGTAACTCATTCCCACTTTACCACATGAAAGTTTTTTTGTCCCAGATTACCACCTATAACTTACATAAGTGTCCCATTTTACCTTATTCCGTCAACAATTCTGTTAATGCTGACGTGGCGCGCTGGATGTGCGCCACGTGTCACATCTTTTTTGTATTTTTTGATTTTTTTTTATTTTTCTATTTTTATAAACTTTGAAAATTAATTAAAAATAGTTCCGAACTTAGAAAAATGCACGAAAAATTCCTACTGACTTGTCTTGACTAGTACTAATTTACTATGGGGTAAAAATGCCAATTTTCCCTCTAAAAATTTCCAAAAAATTTGGAAAGTCCAAATTTATTTCTAGAAAATTAAAGTACTCTAAACTCTTTGGAAATTCATAAAATAATCTTCCGAACTCCAAAAAATATGAGATCTGCACCGTTAGTCTTATAAAAACTAACAATACCTTCCTCGGGAACACTTGCTACCCAAAAGACCTCTCGATCTTATAGGAAAATAAAATTCCCTATAAAATAAATTCCAGAAAAATTCTAGAATTTTTGTAAAGTCTCGAAATAATTCTCTAAAACAGGCTTTTGGTAATTTTTCAAAATATTTTTGAGAATTTGTCTAAGAGTTTACGAAAATTCTAGAATTTTTTTAATAGAGGAAAATTTATTTTAATTTTTTAAAAATAAATTTGGACTTTATAATTTTTTTTGGAAATTTCTAGAGCGAAAATTGGTAATTTAACCTTATAGTAAATTAGTGCTAGTCAAGATGAGTCCGTAGAAATTTTTCGTGTATTTTTCTGAGTTCGGAGCTATTTTTAATTAATTTTCAAAGTTTATAAAAATAAAAAAAGATGTGACACGTGGCGCGCTAGATGTGCGCCACGTCAGTATTAACGGCCAGATCATCAGCATTAACGGAATTGTTGACGGAATAAGGTAAAATGGGACACTGATGTAAATTACAGGTGGTAATCTGGGACAAAAAAACTTTCAGGTGGTAAAGTGAAAATAAGTTACAATTTTGGGTGGTAAATCGATAATTAAGTCTATTTGAAATTGCATAAAAATAATACTTATATATATATCTTACAGGCTCCTTCTGTTGAGGTATACCCTGTTGGGGCCTACACGAGTCGTTTTGTATCAATCCGAACCGTTCAATTTTTACATCTCCATAAATAGATCATCCTTACAAAAAATTAGCCAAATCGGAAATCATTTGTCTATCTAATTTTGATCAAATAAATGGACGAACCAAGTATTTTCGATGAAACCGTCCATTTGTTTTATCAAAGTTAGATAGGCAAATGATTTCCGATTTGGCTAATTTTTTGCAAGGATGATCTATTAATGAAGATAATCCTTACGAACGGTTCAGATCGACACAAAACGACTCATGTAGGCCCAAACAAGGTCATACCTCAACATAAATAAGTTGAGGTATACCTCAACAGAAGGAGTCTGATATATCTTATATCTTTTTTTACATAAACATGTCAACAACTAATAAAACAACCATAAAACACATAATTCAAGCTGATGAAGTCACATCTAGTACCTGCGTTATAATGTAAAAATATTTGTTACTAATTGTCACTGTTTGACAGTGGCAATAAGGGCCACTATTCGGCAGTAGCAATCTGCCCATTTAAAAAAAAAAAAAAAAAAAAGCCGAGTGACTAGCCCTCAGCAAAAAAAAAATACGGAACTTGTTATAATGTAGATTTATTTGTTAAAAAGTAAACCTATTTGTCATTACAACCTTTTAGTTTTAGATGAGTTTATTTATCATTAGGGGCTGTAATGCGGTAAGGTATTTGATATTACTCAAGGACTCCAGATTTTCGATCACAGCCATGAATAGACAGCATTCCAAGGTTAGGCATTGCAACTCTTCGCTAAAAGTTTCAAATTTTTTGCACCCAACGATGTCTAAATTTCGAAGATACATAAGGCATCTCTTTAATTTATTCTCCTGGAAAATACCCTTGCTTTGTGGTTAACACCAAGTGTTGTAGGATGATGAGATTTCTCGTACCTCCGGGCAGCTCCTCAAGTTCCTCACAGTTTGAAAGTATTAAGGTCTGCAAATTGTGTAGATTGCAAATGGAACCCGAAATGTTACCAAGACAGGTCAAGATACCTTAAGTGATTCAAGTTACCAATGAAACTAGACGTACAACACTTTAAAATTAGAGAAATGATATCCACCTTCTCCATCAACCTTCTAATTTATTACTCTAAGGCCCCGTTTGTTTCACCGTGTTAGCCCGGATAGTGTTAAATAAGCCCATAATATCATGTTTGGCACATACAAAGCTAAGCTTAAGCGGGACTCCAATATCCGGCCCAACTTAAAATCACCTTCTTAGGCGTTATAACACAATGCGGTCTCAGACCCTTCGCTAAACAACACCCGTGTTCTCTCTCGCAAAATAGTACCCATCAGAAGCTCTCCAATCAAACCCCAACCCTCCTCCAATTGAAGCTACTGAAAATGGTAATTCTAATTCGATCGATGCCAACGAGCAAATTGCTCTTAGACCTGATATCCAAAAACCATTGTTGTCGGAAAATGGATTGACCAACACCCACCACAGTGGTGCCGACAGGGATTGCTCGAGCGGGGAGGAGGAGACGACGAGCAGGCGCCGTCGCCGTAGCTGNTATTTATTTGATTTAGCAGATGAGACTCATGAGATGATGTACAACGAAATGCAGAGATGCAATGTGATAGCATTTTTTTTTAATAAAAAATAAATTAATCAATTATTTTAGAGAGAAGAAAAACATGTGCAACATTTTATTAAAATAAAAAAAGTTAATTGGCCATATTATTTTTTAGGATAATTAAATTTTTTTATTAATTAAAAAAATTAAAATAATTATAACTTAGTCCGACACTCCACCAAACACAGGACAGTGTTATTTAGCTTATCCAGCTTCATAATCCGACGCAGCACCAAACACAAGATAACACTTAGTCCAACTTACTCCAATCCAACACTATCCAACATAATCCTTAAAAATAGTCCAGTCCAATACAGTCCAGCGTACCAAACGTACCCTAATTTTGTTGTGTAAATTCATGATTAGAATCATTCATTTTTTAGATTATTCTATGATGATCATCTCTGTAAAAAATTAATCAAATCGGACATTGTTTGCTTATTTAACTATGATCTAAATAAACATACGGTTTTTGTAACATGCAGTTTAATTCATTGTTTGTTTATTTGATAACAATTAAATAACCAAAACGATTTCCGATTTAATTGATTTTTTGCAGAGATAATCTTCAAAGAATGATTTGAAAAATGAACAGTTCTGATCATAAAAATACATTACTAAATGAGAATAATAAATAAGAAGGTGGATGAAAAAAATAAATTAGAGAATATGGATAGCATTTTCCTAAAAATTAAGTCGAATGATTTAGAACTAGCACACGGAGGTACTTAAATCATGAGATGCATGTTTCAGAAAAGATTGATTGATGAGGATCCCAAATATATTCCATAGGTAGAGATAGAATGGTTTGCACTTTGTCCAACTGATGAAGTTCGGGGATTTGTTCCTCTTCCCCGTCATAATTCTTTTGGGATACTGACACGTGTCAAACCCTACTAGAAACATCATGCATGCATGCATGGGGACAAAATTTTATAGCTAAGCAATACTCTCCTTGCAATTGTGCCAATGTGGCGGCTAAATCATGAACTAGATCATATATGCATTTCAAACAGTATCAAAAATGAACAATCGATCTGATCGAATCAACTTGAAAGAAAGATCTAGAACATAACTGTCTTATGTAATCTAGCCCAATCTCTTCAAAGTCTTGGCTTCCTTCAAAGGATTGGAGGAACCCTTCTGCCATCCATAGTTGGACCAATGCTAGCTGTAAGCATGGGAAGCCGGCCAGCCCCTCTAAGACTTTCACTGCAATGCTGTATTCAAATTCCTCCATCAGGAAAGGGATCGATCGAGTTATGTTACGTATGCTTGTTTGATGAAATAATTAATGATACTTTTTTTATCAACCAATAAACAACGGAATGTGGCATTTTATAGAAACTTGGCTTCCATGTGTGTTCTTCATCAAGTATGCGAAATAGTGTACTCTTAGTATATATTCTACAACATTAAATACTTTTAAGAAAGTAAAAGCACTACTATGTGTTAATGAATTTGGTATATGGATCGAGTTTTGTTCTTTTACTAGCCCATTTGTCTATGTATGTTTTTTCTTTTGGCCAATTATCTTGAAATGTCTTGTTAACACGTATATATGGACACTGCCCTACAAAACAAATGCAGTCACAACAACCTTTGCAATAATCCCAATTTAAAAGTCAGATGAAGAGGATTGCCTACCTTGTAAGATTCTATAATAGAAACAAGAAAATACAAATATACTTATCCACACCTACCCTTCTTTTGGCCAATAACCTTTCCCTTTCAAATTTAATTATTGGGGTTTTCCCGGCTGACACAGCGTAACACGCAATTAAAAGAGATTAGGAAAAATCAGCGTTAACCATAAGAAAGAATCTAGAATTCACCAGAGAAATCTCAAGGTTTTCTAATTGAAAATAATAATAATAAATGTTACAAACAGCCAAAAAGTTTGTTTAAATACGTTCAGAACCATAAACGTTCGAAATTCAAAACGGAAATAAAAATAGAAATAAAGTGCAATTTAGGAAATTTATTCAAAAACACTAAATTGCTTATTTGAAACCCTAAACGAAGAAATTTAGCCAAAATAGGCCCTCGGTCATCACATGTGGCCATGACTTGAATTTGTCTCGTCGTTCCCTTTGAATCGGTATATTATGGGCCCATTTTTTATACTGAACCGGGTTGAAGCTTGTTTCTTTTTTTAGCCTCCTGACGGTCGAGTTGTTGCATGAACCGTTCTGCCATTTGTTCTACATCACCGGCCCCTTAATTACACCCCTTAATTACAATACATTGGTGGTCACTTCTTTGATTATGAGGTACCAGCAAATCTTCTTATTTTCCCTTTTCTTCAATATTACTTGATAATGAAGCAAAAAGAGTTTTGGACCGCAGAAGAGCGGGGAGGTTAATTAAAGAAGAAAAATAAAATTGACATATGGGGAAGGTCCACTCCAAACTCCAAAGCCAAATGTAGCCACCCACACCACAAGTTGGGCAAAGAAAATAAATTCAAAAATAAATAAGGGAATACTTCTTTGACATAATTTGAGCCAATATGCAAGGCAGGAAGAGTTACTGTGTGGACCATACAGCAATAGCATGCATGTCAGCAATTGGATTGAACCTGATTCACAAAGCCACTAATGTAAATATTCTTTTGTCTATAAACACAATTATATATGGTGGAGCACCAATGATCAACGACATTTAACATTGGAGGTCTATCCTACACAAGCTTTCTTCTTCTTCATCTTCTTCTTGGCCATTTGTTTTCAGATTGAGCACTATACCCTATATAGCAACCCTGCTTTATGCATGTGGTTATTATAAAGGAAGCTGAAAGAGTTCCCGGGATTCTGGAGATCACCAAGTTTGAACTGTCTTTTTGTTTTTTGGGTAAATACCAAGTTTGAACTATTTTGCAACCCTTTTACCCTCACTGAATGAAAATATTAATCACACTAGAAAAGATGTGGATACACACTATGGCAAAGTATGCCAAGCTAAAAGAGAAAGTGAGAAAACCCAACTTTTTTGGTGTTTGTTGATGTTCACAACTCCAACTTTCCCAGTCATGCATGCTTATGGTTAGGGGTCGGCAATGGGCCGGGCCAGGCTCGGACTTAAATTATAAAAGCCCAATAAGATTTTCGGGCCGGGCCGGGCTTAGGCTTTAATACACAAGCCCAAGGCCCGCCCATTGGGCTTTGGCTTGCAGGCTTAGAGGGCCGGGCCGGGCCGGACTAGGCCCGAACAGGTAACCTAAAATGGGCACAAAGCTTGTTTAGACACATATATATGTTCAAAAAAAAAAAAATAACATTTTGACTATGTTTTGATTTGAATATGAGACCTTACATAACAAGTTTCAACTCTCAACCAACTAAACTGACTAGTTTATTTGTCAAATTTGTTAATCATAACATATTTAATAGCTCTTTCGTTTATTTACTTCAACAAATTATTAATATGCTTATTAAGTTATTATATAATACTATTATGTTAGTAATAGTGTAATACCATAAATAATAAACTTTTAAAATTATATACAACATTATAACTATAATAAAATATAAATGTACATATGTTTTATTATATATTTTATTACATATTTTTATAAAAAAAACGATGCAATTGTGTTGTCAACGATCTGAACCGTTCAAATTTTTGTTCCTCACTCAAAGATAATTCATGCAAAAAATAGCTCAATCGAAGATGTAAAAGTGACATATTGGTGGTCGAATTAATGAACAATCGTAGTTTTTCTAATGATGATTGAATGAGTAGATGAATTTCAATTTAGCCGATTTTTTATACGGATGATCTTTGACTATAAACATAGAAAATAAATGGGTCAGATTGTTGAAATCACGTTGTGGCCTTCATAATTATGGAAACAACAAGGTTTCAACCAGAAAGTTATTAGAATTATACTCTTCAAGTGTATTTATATGTAGAAGCTAATATATCGATCGTGTTTTCAATCATCCGAACCGTTCAAGTTTTAATTCCCCACTCAAAAAGAATTCTTGCAAAAAATTAGCTTAATCGGAGATGTAAAAGTGATGTAACAATGGTCAAATTAATGAACGATCGTGATTTTTCTAATGATAATCGAATAGGTAGATGAATTCTGATTTAGCCAATTTTTTGTAAAGATGATCTTTGATTATGAAAATAGAAAATAAATGGTTCAGATCGTTTAATTAATGAATTGACGATCGTGGTTTAATAACTTTAATTATAGTTGTATTATAAAAATTGTATATGCACATATACATTTATATTTTATTATAGTTGTAATGTTGTATATAATTTTAAAAATTTATTACTTTATTATTTATGGTATTACACTATTACTATTTACTAACATTATAGTATTATATAATAACTTAATAAACAAATTAATAATTTATTAGAGTAAACAAACGAAAAACCTATTAAATATGTTATAATTCTCAAATTGGGTTTTGAGTTGAGCTTTGGGTCAGGCTTTGAACGGACCTAAACAGGCCGGGCTTTGGGCTGCACATGGGCTTCAAGGAGATGGCCCAAGCCCAACTCAAAAGACTTTCGGGCCGGGCTAGGCCGACCCAAATTTCATGTCAAATCAGACTTCGGGCCTAATGAGCTAGGCGGGCTTCAGGTGGGTTTCGGTACTTGGGCTTTTTTGATGAGGCCATTTATGGTGCTGCATTTTCAGAAAAAACTTATTACTAAATAAGGTAAACAAACCAATGAAAGGTAGTGTTCCTTTTACATCCATTAGTGTCGGTGCATTTTCAGCACCAAGAATAGACTCAAATGCTTACCCCTGAATGGAACCACCTAAACAGTACATTTTTGACTTGGGGCATTTATTAGATAAACAGTGCAAACCTTGGCCAAAGAAAACATTACCCATAAAAAATGACCCAATTATAGCCATTCAATAACATCCCCATCTAAAATCCATCTGGGCTACAATCCAACCTTGATGATCTCTTCTGATGTATGCTGAATTCATTGAACTGAAACAACTTGGCCAAAGTTGAACAAGAACTTGCAAAATGGATGATATTTTTTGTACAACTCAAATGGTATGTAGTATGCAACTTCTGTCAAGTGGGGAATCCAACATTAACAGGGAAGAGGATCGAAAAGCTAATGAAAATTGGACTTCTTTCAAGCCTGAGTTTTATCAAGCAAAAATCTTAGACTATCCATGAGGACAAAACAGGTTACAAACTTACATTCTGAAACACATACTTGTAAACCACTGACCACAACTTCCAACGGCCCAGGTTCAAATTTATAGCATATATATATACATTGAAGACTGACAGAAAATTGTTCAACTAGTTCAGCTACTCAATTCGCAAAACCTCAAACTCAATCTACACTAAAAACAACAACGAAAAGAAACACAGTAGAAGAGTATATTACAGAGCTCGCTCGCTGCTTTTCCGGGAGCCTTAAAATGTCCCAAAGCCCTACACCATTGGTAGCAAAAGAAACTTTCTGTTCCTACACATATCTCTTATTCAGCTCTCTCTCTAATCCGAAATAATAATCACCCATCTGGGGCTTGCGTTTATCGGGTATCATCGCCTACTTTGGATGATAGAGCTAACCTGAGCTGGTCCTGCGTGTAAATTCGGCTCCCCATCTTCACTGTGGCTTGTTGAATCATCAAATCATTCACTACAGAAACGCTGGCATGGTGTACATCCAAGTCAAGCTCCTTGAGCGCCGCCATTAGCCTGGCGGCGGGGTGGTTCTTCTTACAACACTGAATGCGAATCATGGCGTCCCATCCGATTATCTTCACATCTATGTCCATTTCTATCAATTTACTTCCATGGTGATTGGCCAATTTCAGGTCTTGGTCGCCGGAGCCTGAGCCCGAAGACCGCGAGTCGCGGTCTTTACTTGGGCCGACGTCCTTGTTGAAGGACTCTAATTGCTTCTGCAAGTCGTCCTTATCGGACTCCACGGCTTGCAGCTTGGTCTTGATCTCGTTGATATAGGAAATGGCGTCCCCGAGAAGGGAGGCTTTGTCCATTTTGGACACATTTGGGACAACGGCTCGGAGTGCGTAGAACCTCTGGTTGAGCTTCTCTCTTCTTTGTCGCTCTGCTTCCACATGGTTCAGTGGCTCTTCTCTTCCATTCGCCGGCTTCCTCCCCCGTTTTCGCGGTCGTTTCTCGGGGTCCACCACTCTGCTACTGTCGGTCTCGCGAACAACCGAGGCTTCGAGATCGGAGTGGTCCGAATCCGCCGGGCCGCCACTCGATTTCACAACACCACTAGACGGCAAAATCACTCCCGAACTGAACGACAAGATCCCTTCGTCGTTGCTACCGCGCGAGGTCGGCGATCTCTTCTTCTTGCTGCTATCCTCTGCGGCGGCGATTTGGGTCTGCTGCGACTGAGCCGAAAACAACTTCCCATTGGAATTGTAAGAGCTCTTACTGTCGCCGAAATTCAATATCTCGCCCGATTCGGGCTTCATCCCATTCTTGACGCTATTCCCGTCGTAGCCATAATCCGAGAAATTCAGCTCCCTGGTGAAGAAACTCTGCGTCTGTGTCTGGGCTTGTTGCTGACTGCTCTGCATATGAATCGCGCTCGGATTCTCCGATAAGCTACTCGAACTGGGGTTCTCGAACTGAATCGCCGCCTTGGAAATCGGCTGGTTACTGGTGCTGGGAACCGAAGCAGTGGGACCCATCGAGTCCTTGACTTCGACCGTGGTGCTCGAAGGACCTTCGTTGATCCAGAGCGACGAGGGGTCATTCTCGCCCTGATCGGCACCACCGCCGGCCATCGGCCACGAAGTCATCTCCGAATTGTTGAAATTGAACAACACCCGCACCTTATTCATCAGATCCGGACTCTGGTATATGAGCTCGGTAGACCCCAATTCGACAACCCCATTCGCCGTCGGCACACACACCATGGTTTGGAGCCCGAACACCTGGGCCTGCCTCGCCCGCTCACACGGCGAGTTCGCGAGCCGCTCCGTCCCGGAAACCCAAACCGGGGTGGAGAGAAAAAGGGCCTGACCCGGAAGCCCGGCGCCGTTGACAAAAGACTGAGTCATGGAAACGAGGAAGAACCACTCAGTGTCAGTGACCTCCTGATCCACGACGGCGTCGTCGGCGGAGGTGTCGGAGCCGGAAATGAGAGAATTGAGGTCTCGGAGCACTTTCTTGCGGTACTCCTGCTCGGCCACGGACGTCGTCGTTTTGGCCTTGGCTTTGCCTTTGTCCCTCTCGTCTTTGTAGAACCCTTCGCCCCAGCCGAGAAGCGAGGTGCCGCCGTATTCGTAGGAGGCCTGCCAGAAGATGGCGTACGTCCAGCTCTCTCTGGCGCCCTCGATCAGGGCCTGGAGCCTCTGCATGAGGGTCTCCTGGTTGAAGGGCGCGATGGACGGCTGAGATTGAGGCAGTGAGGCCTTTGGGTACTCTGACGTGGACGCTGAGGATTGGGGTTGGAGGTTGGGCTGAGTCGTGCTGGGTTGGGCCGCTGCTGCAGCGGGCTGAGCTGGTGGCGCCGCCCAGAAGGAGGTCAGATCCGATGAGTTCATGAAAGCCTCCATCAGCGAGGCGTTGTCGTCCGTCCAGAGATTCATTGTCGGCGGCATCCGGTAGTCCGTCATTCGATGCGCTCCGTGTTACCGGCTGGTCCGGTTGCTTCAAGTGTGTGGTGTGGTGTGGTGTGGTGTGGTGGTGAGAGAGAGTCAGAGAGAGAAAGAGAGTATGAAGGAGAGTTTGGGATTGGGTTTGGGGATTTATTTGGAGCTGAAATTTAGTTGGGAGGAAGCGGACAGTAAAAACAGAACAGAGACTCCGAGTGGAGAGGGGGACAAAAAGGTAAACAACAACACGCAAAGGGAAGGGATAGGAGAGGTTCTACGAAAGCAAATGGAAATCGCCGATTTAATCGGAAGGGTCTTAGTATCCAAAATCCTCGTATACTCAGGTAGAGATTGAGGCTAAACTCAACAATGCTCAGCTTCAGCTTGCCCGTGTGGCACAGTAAGCAATACACGTGGCACTTATCTGAACTCTTTGACCTCAAGGAAAGAGGATTTGACTCGCACACAATGCCACCACACTCACATGCACACACGTGCGAGACCACATTTTGTGTAATTACATTTCCATTAATGTGCGTGAGTGTGTCCTATTTGTATTTCTATTGATGATTTGGTTGGGCTCTAGAAGTCGTTTGTTAATAGCTAGTTTCTTTGCTGTTTGGGTCTTTCAGGCCCCGCTCTACAAAAAAAAAGATGTGGTGCATATATGCTACTTAAAATGTGATTTTTTTTCAAATAAAAACAAATAGATAAGATAATGAGTACATTCATCTTAACACTATAATTTATTAAATTTGGAGAATATGAGATATGATAAGATAATGAGTCCATTCATTATAAATGTCATATATCATATGCATACTAAGTTCAAACAAATTTTACTTTTAAAGAGGATAAGATGGAATATATATAAAGAAATTATCTGATAAAACTTTCAAAATCGCAAACAATATTCTCACATTTAAAAAATAGAAAAATTATAGGATATAACCGATATATTGTCATGTGTTATAACTAATCTAATGTGTAAATATATTATTGGACGATCTGTTTATATTAGTAGGATATAGTATTAATAACATTCACTCATATTATAACACATACACTGATTATATTACATGTCAATATATCGGTTATACAGAATAATTTCTCCAATAAATATTACAACAAAATAATTTAATATAATAATTATAAAATGGTTAAAAAAATTAAATTTTAAAAATTACCTACATTATCAGTTCATATCCATTTATATGTTTGATGTCTTCGATAATCATTCAAACTCTCTCACTTCACTGGTTTACAACTTCTCCCACTACTTAACCGATAAAAACACTAAAAAAATAATTTAAAAAAATTTACAATTAAAAAAAAATCACCTACATTATCATTACTTCAGCTCCATTATGTTTTATATAATCATTAATTAAAAGAAGAAGCAAATTGGTGCGAGAACACATTTCATGGCATGTAAGGTAAGGTAATAATTAAAATATAAATGTTTACATTTTTTAATTGAGCCTGTCTCTTTTTTACATCAGTATAGATGAAAATTATTTATTAGAATCTTGATTTGTTCGATCTCTCTCTCGATCTGAGGTCTGGTAAGGTCGATGACCTACCCTTCTAAGTCCGATGAATTTTACACAGAGTGAGAGTGAGAAAAATAGAGAGATGGAAAAACTATATGAAAAGGAAAAATAGGGAGAAGATGAAAGGGGTTGGCTCAGTAGGGGTGGAGATGGGAGACCGAAGGGAAGGGAAGGGAAGGGGAGGGGCCGCCGGTGATGAATTTGTTGCCGACGGGGACGAAGGGAGAAGGGTGGGTGGGTTCTGCCTTTTCTTTCAATTTTTTTAAGGCTTAATTTCACTTTTGTTCCATAGAGTTTGAGTTAGGTTCTACTTTAGTTCTTGTAGTTTTAACTGTTATAATTTTGATCCTATAGTTTACAAATCATTGCAATTCAAAAATATGTTAACATTTTTGTCAATTAATTTGTTAAATTAGTCGAATCACTAACATATGATTAAAATCGAAATAGTTTGTAAAGTACATGACCCAAAACACAACAAATTTGACAATTTGATAAACGAAAATACTAAGATGTTTTTGAATTGCAACAATTTATAAACTACATAACAAAAATTATAACATTTAAAACTACATTAACCAAAATGAAACTTAGCTCAAACTGGGACCAAAAATAAACTTTGGCCTTTCTTTAAACCTAACTAAAAGGCAAACTTCGAAATATTAAAAGTTCACATGACACAATATAAAATTAATAAATTACTCCAAAGAAAGCTTTTTAAGTAAAAACTCAACCAAATAAAAAAAAAAGTTAAAGCTCAATGTATTCGCGTCCACGCCGAAAACAAGCTACTGAGAGCTTTGCGAATGCAGATGATGATGCATCTACATCAGCAGATTTTAAGTTACAAATGCCAATTTTTTAGGTTGTAGATGCATCCTTTAAGATTACAAATTTACTCTCATCCACTCTAAAACTTATTTATTTCACGACAAATAAAATATTAACACAAATAATAATAGGGTGGACATGGGATGGAGGGGAACGAGACTTACCTCATTTCGTTCTCATCTCATGATTTGAGTTTAAGATCGGTACGAGATGAGATCAGAGTTTTGAGATTATAGTATCATCTTGTCCCGTACCAAATTGGTTCGGTATGGGTTCGGTACCATCCCGATCCCAAACAAAAATAAATAAATTTAATTGACTAGTTGACTGCTTTGCAGTGTACAGCTGCACAGAATATTGAACATGCATTGATTAATTATGAATAAATGAGTGTTCAAATAAGTAGCAAAAATTATGAAAACATAAGAGTTCAAAAGTCTATCACATATGTTCCCTATTTGCTTGTCCAATTCGATTGTCTGGCAATGGTGTTACTTAGGAAGAATTGAGTTTAGTGTTATTTATTGGACTATGAAAACAAGTTAAAAAATGAAAATAAATTAAAAAATGAATTGGACATAGTGTTATTTGGCCCCATTGAATGAAATAAATAAAATTTTAATTAATTTGTACGTGATGAGACTATTTCGATATTAAACCTTCGGAACCGATCTTATTTCGTTTAAAATCGGTACAATATGAAATTTGAAAACAGAGAAACGAAATGAAACTAAACCATACAAAATAACACAATATAATTTCAGTATTTTCGATGTCAATGCTCACCCCTATATAATAATACATAATTTGTTATTCAAATTTCTGATCAGTAATCATTATCACATACATCTCGTAGGTTCCATGAAATAGCCGCCACTCGGCAGCAAGTGAAAGTCCAAAAATCGGCGGTCAGCATCCAAATAATCGGCGATCCAACTGAAGTTCTCTTTTCCACTCAACCCTGTCCCACGGTTAATTAATCTGAATAGCAGACAGGCAGAGAGAGACCACTGAATTGGACAGAATAAAAAAAACAAAGAAAAGGGTGGGACGCGTTGGCGTCACGAGATTCAATCCTGGCCGTTGATCGGGTCACCCGCATTCGTCCCCTTCTGGGTTTTCAAAACTCTCACACCCAATAATCAATAAACAAATGCAATATGTTGAATTAAATATTAAAAGGGATTAATTATTGAGGCACGTTTGTTTTGCTTGATGCGTGTCGTAAAAGCACGTTTTGGATTTTAATTTTTTTATTATTTTAATTTGTTATGCACGTGTATATCCCACCATCCCATGTGAAAAACCCCCTCCACCTTTTTATATTTCTTTTTTTTTTATTTAATACTTTGGCTTATCTTTTGTTTTCTTTGGCCTTAATTCCGTCAAACCCCATGGGTGGACCGTATTACTTTTTTTTTTTTGGCCACTGGTGGACCGTATTACTTAAATTGCTTAATTTCTTCACCAACCAACCACAAAAAAAAAAAAAAAAAAACTGAAATATTTTTTCATCAAAACGACGTCGTAGTCCATGTTAGTTTCTTAAATTTCGAAGGTTTAGTAATTTGCTGTATAAGGTTTTGAATATTAATTAGTATTGTTGAAGTTTTGATCTTCATCTTTCAATTTAAAAATCCACCAAAAAAAATTGTAGTAAGGGAGAGTTAGTTAAATAAGTTATCACAAAAAAGTATGGTGTCAAAGCCAGTCTGGACTCTGGAGCAAAGGCAAATCTGCACCAAATCTTTTTTTCTCTGTTCTTATCGTCTCGACTCTCGACCCTTTTGAGGAATTTGAACCAAATTAAAAAAATATTTCTTATTTTTGCTTGAATTTTTTATTGCATTGTTGTAACTTGTAAGTAAGTTGTAACTGTCTAACCCAAGTTTTTAAGTCTATTAATCACTGGTTAACCACTGTTGTTCATATTTATTTCATTATTTCAACCAACAACAAAAGTGTACGTTATTTAGGTAACAAAATATGTTGTTTCATCCTTATAGTTAATGGATCATTTTCTTTTTGAGAAAATAAACCTAGACTACAAAAGAAAACTTTAATTGGAGAAATTCTTGAATTGGGCTATCTGAGTATGGTATGGCTATTCTAGTTAAATTACTGTGCCATGTGTATTATTTTTATATAAAAAGTATAAATTTTACTTAAAATAAGTATACATGTGAGCATATAATTAGAGATTATACAAAATACATCCTAATAAATAATCTTTACTCCAATTATAACTAATCTCTCAAATAATCAAAATTAACTGTGGAAAAAAAAGACGGAATTGAAGTTTACCATAGAAAAGCGAGAGATGGATGGAGTTAGCCCAAAACTCAAAATCCTACAGTGAATGATTGAATCAAGCTAATTCATTTGCTTAAAAATTGGAATTGGTAATTTCGAGAAGAACATGAAAGTATGAAACCAAAAGAGAAGCCAAATGTCACGTACAACAGTGCAAATTCTCCAAGATTACGTTGTTGGAGTCTTGGAATAGTGAGGAAAAAGAAGAAGAATAGGAGCTTAAGATGGCTTGGGGTTGT
The DNA here is from genome assembly GCA_003254865.1 of Dryas drummondii. Classification (NCBI taxonomy): domain Eukaryota; kingdom Viridiplantae; phylum Streptophyta; class Magnoliopsida; order Rosales; family Rosaceae; genus Dryas; species Dryas drummondii. Next base: position 1,751,862 of record QANW01010875.1, on the reverse strand, counting down.
TGACCCCATTGGATTTGGAATGAACACTCTTCTTAGTTTTAGACATGGGAATTCACTTTTGAGGTTAACATGTTTGCATAGTTACATTAAATATGGTGAGAATTGTCAAGCGAATCTTGACGTTGTACGTTGTTTGGCAGGTGCTACGAAACATACTAGTTATTTTAAGTAACATTGCTTCTTCCCTCCTTAGCTGATCGAATAGCAACGGCCACTACAGGTGTATTTTCTTTCAAATTATATATGTTTCAGAGTAAATTCCTCCATTTTTTTTATTTTTATATAGAGAGGAAATCAAATTTTTAATTTATCTTAATTATAACATATTATTACATTATTCCTCACCACTTGAGTTAACCTAAGAACTTGTAAATTACTTTAATTTATTTGTAAAGATTCGGTGATTCAATGCATAGCATATATAATTACTTGTTAGTCCACTTGCTTCTAACACTAGCCCTAATCCTACCGGTTGCAACAAGTATAGAGAGAGTATTTTATACATATATATTGTGAATAATCGATTACACAATTGAATGAGGAGCGATAGATGAACAATTGTTTTATAATATACATTGAAAAACACTTTCTCAATAGGATTGATAATAAGATTATTAATTTATTATGCAACGATTTTAAATGTGAAAATTCTTACAGTATAATTATCAATAAGCTATTTCTATTAAAATTGAAAAAGAACTTTATAATGAGTATTAAGAAGAGCAAAAATTCATGATTTTAAGCTTGAAAGACCTAAATATATCCGTACATACAACTCTCTCAATTCATGCTTCGGTTTAGAGGTGTCAAATAAATGAGGCCTGCACTAGCATGACACGAGTAAATAAGATAGCTTAGGCTAAAGTTTTTAGTCCATCAAACACGGAACGACACGAGCACGAGCATAAAATTGGCCTGAACTAGGCACACCTAACATTGTTTCTTCCATTTTTTAAATATTTCCAACAAAAAAGTTTAATTTTTCAAGTAAAAACATGTTAAATATTTAATTATAAAAAAAGTAATATAATAATCGGTTTTCTCATTCTAAAAATAAAAAAGGTCATTGGTGATTGGTTGACTTGTTTAAGACACATCATGAACACAGAACGCGCATGAATAGACCACTAACCATGGCCGAGCATAAGTCTTAATTATATGGGCCGAAACAAGCACAGCACGAAAGCAAAAAAACGGTCAACTCAGCATGTTTGACACTTCTACTATATGTTCTAAGCTAACTTTCTGTTTAGAGATACAAAATAGAATTATTATAATAAATGTTCTAGAGGAACTCCTCAAGTTGGGAATTTTAAAACTTTACAAATTCCATAATTTCTAGGTGCACTCAAAGCTCAAATTAAAGTATTATATTCCATGTGCCATAAATATATAACTGCAGGTAGGAATCTAGATCTTGTCATTATCAGTTGCATACTTGCATCACGCCTTAAGTAGTGATTACGAAGATAATGATTTATAATTACTGAGGCTTATGAATGAGGACATGGTTCCATTGTTGGTCATGGATGTCTTTCAACATATATTCTAATATTCAGCAAATAGAGAAGTAATATTAATGATATATCTTTGATTGGACAGCAAAAGGATTAATTAATATTTGCAATTCTTATTACCCTATTTCATCTTTGGGAAGAGAGAGAGAGAGAGAGAGAGAGAGAGAGAGAGAGAGAGAGAGAATTTTTTTTAAGGTTTTTTTTTTTTCTTTCGTAGCAAAGAGAAAATGAAGGTTAACCACCGATCTGGTTCTTGACATTTATTACTTCATTTGGTAATCAGCAGCATTTGTTTTCTTTTTTTAATATATAGCAAATTATAAAAAAGTCAATAAAAAATTTTAATATTATAAACAGGTCAATATAAAATTTTCTATCTCATATTAATCAATAATATATTTTAAGAAATAGCAAATTACACGTAGATAGCTCAAATATGCACCATATTTCAAGTTTATATCTCAAGTTTCAAAAATTGTCCATCAGTACCTCAACTTTAATTTTGTGACAACCACATATTACCGTCAACTTTTTTATCTGTCAAGCCGTTAACTGCCTACGAGGTACACTGACGTGACTTTAAAAAAATGTCACGTAAACAAAAAAATATAAAATAAAATAAACTTTCAAAAATAAAATAATTATAAAAACAAAAGAAAAGAAATTAAAAACCCCAATAATTAAATTGAAAAAAAAAAAGTAAAAAAAAGAACCCAGATTCAACCCCACCATCTGAGACCCACCCCAACCCACAACCAACCTTCCCCTCCTTCCCAACCGCCTACCCTGTCGCAGACCCCACCACCGAGATCTAATCTGACAGCCACCTATCTTAGTTTGCACCTAAAACTAAAAGTAACGAGTGTGTGAACAAACTCAAAAAAACCAAGATGTAACAAAATAAAACAAACCCATAAAATCTCAAAGGCCCTGTTTGTTTGGCCGCAATCCAGACCAGGAATGGGAGTCGGTTTCCTATTCCGCTTAAAAATATTGTTTGGTTGCACTTTTCCTTAAGAAGGAAACGGAAACAAATAAATTGACTAGGAGTCTGACTCCTAAAGAGAGGAGGAATTGCATTAACAGGAGGGGGGTGGTATTGCAATTCCAACCAACTACACGGAATGTAAAATAAGCGCTGTTGTCAGTGAAAAAAAAAATAAAAAAAATTACTGAACCTTACCCCTACAAAGTCGACAAGTATAAAATAGAAGCGATACAACATTCGCGCGCAACCCTGTTCTTCCTCGAACTATTTGCCTTCAAGAATCTTCGACCTTGAACCTGCTAGCTTGTCGATCGAAGTTGTCCTAAGGAAACGAGTATGACTTCTTACATCGATCAACAATTTATTTTTTTGGATTATTATCTTGTGAAGTTTTCTTCCTCTGTTTTGCCTTATTTTTTCTGCAACTTTGCTTTGAACCTTGTGATGGAGAAGAAGATGATTTGTGTGTTTAGCTGTTTAAAAAACTCTCAATTAAATATTTTATTTTGGGAACATTATAACTTTTTACTATTCCATTCTTGGACATACCAAACACCTGAATGGGAATGACTTTCAATTCCCTAACATCAATTTCAACATTATTCCAAACATTAGAATGAAATTCATCTTAAGCATTCCATTCAGGGATAGTCAGGAAAAGGATTACAATTCTTATTCCCATTCTCGAATTCCTGTCAAAATCCATTTCCCAAAATCTCAAAGAAAGTTAACAACTTATGAGATCTGGGTTCTCTTAGTTAGCTTTGGCTAATAATCTCACCCAAAACCATGAAAATTTGGACTTTGCTACCATTGTGATGAATCAGACCCAGACTAAAACCAATGTGACCCAGTTCAATACCCACTTTTCCGGCATTGATTGGCTGCACATGGTGGTCAGATGAGAACTCTAAAGGTACCATGAGACTTACAAAACCCAACTAGTCTGGCATCCCAACTCCGCCTGAATAGGCGGATCGCTGCCAGAGGTGCTGTCTACTTTTGGGTTTTTGGGCGATTTTCTGGGCAAGTGAAGGGTAGAGGGAGGAAGCGGGAAGAGGGAGGAAGAAGATGAGGGTGGTCTCACAAGACAAAGCGATCGGGAAGAGAGAGAAGAGAGAGAAGAGAGAGAATCGAGGTGGGCAACTGAGAGAGAGAGAGAGAGAGAGAGAGAGAGAGAGAGAGAGAGAGAGAGAGGAAGAAGAATCAGAGTGGTCTTGTCGTTGGTGGTGGGTTCGACGGTGAGGTGGGTGGCTGGGAGGGAGGGGAGGGTTGTGGTTTTAGGTTGAATTTGAGTTTGTTTGTTTGTTTTTTTTTTTTTGCAAGTGAGGGTGGAGATGGTGGGGAGGGAGGTGGGCTACGGGTTGTGGGTGAACTGGCATGAATTTTTTTGGTTTCTTTTTTTTTTTTTCAATTATTTCATTTTTTTAGGTTTATTTTATTTTTTATTTTTTATTTTTGTCTATGTGGCATTTTTATAAGTCATATCAGTATGCCACATAGGCGATTAACGGCCTGACAGATGGAAAAGTTGACGGAGGTACGTAGTTGTCACGAAATGAAAGTTAAGTACTGATGGACAACTTTTAGAACTTGAGGTACGAACTTGAAATAAGGTGCATATTTGAGGTACTTACATGCAATTTGTTCTTTGAGAAATTACATTTTAGTCAATGACCCAACCCAGTTTAGTCACTAAACTTAATTCACTTGATGATGTTATGTATTTTGGTGCATCGGAAAATACCAATTTGCTCATCTATTTTTTTCATTACTTATGAGGGTAAAATTATGACGTTGTCATTAATTTAGTTTAAGGTATAAAAATTGAGTGCATAGTATATAAATGAGGTTTAAGGTTTAAAATTAGGGTTCTAGAACTTATGACTTATGGTTTAGATCTTAGGTTTTAGGCTGTAAGCTGTTTTGCTGCATAGTAATCAAATACAAACATAATACAAATTTAAATATGAATAAGAATGTATATTTATTAATTTATTGTAATTCATATTTTTTCATTCTGGTCAGTAATGACTAAAATAAAATTATGAAAAAATGTATTGATTAAAATGTAATTTTAAAAAATTTTATCATCTCATTTGTAATTAGCCCTTTAATATATTCATTCATTTGGTAACCACTGGGTCTGATGTAATTAAGGAACTGGCAATCCAAGATCGTTGAGGAAGGGTTTCACTGTAATATATATTACTCGTTTTTTTTTTTTTTCAATATTTTTCTCTTCCTTTTTCTTTTTGAGTAAATTAAAGATTTCCTTCACTATAAACTTCTGTTGACAGTGGCCACACAACAGAAACTTCTGTCGACATTGCACAACATTTAATATGAAATCTAATGATTAGTGTCAATTAATCTTTACTCAATTATCCTAATTCAAGTCAGAATGTGCGACGTCTATAAGACATGGACAAATTTTTTACCATTGAATTGACGGGTTTACACTTTTCTATTATAGAGCATAAATATGTATATAGATCACCCAATGAATCTGTATGCTATGCAGACATTTATACCGCAGCCATTCTCATTCAAATCATTTGTTTAACACCCAAATTAAACTTATAATTCACAATTGATTGGCATCTTTTGGACCATATATCACATCTTTTTTTTAGGTCTATCAAATGAAAATTATGGAAATCAGTGTTAAAGGTTCACCAAAACCTTGTTGCAAAAAAATTATAGAGTATAACCGATATATCGTCACGTGGTATAATCAATTCAACGTGTAACGGTATTATTGGATGATATGTTTATATTAATAGAGTATAATATTAATAACATCCACTCATATTATAACAAATAGAATGGTTATACCACGTGTCAATATAACGGTTATACATAATAATTTCTCTATATTTCATGATATTGGCTTGAATTGTCATAATACAGCTTAATATTTGGAGCTTTACCAGCTGATTAGACTATTGTTTAATTTAACTGTAATAACCAACTAATTATTAGTTCATCAGTGCTATTTTTCTTCATAATATTAAAAAAATCCTAAAATTTAAATCGCTCATCCCTCTAGTAGACAAGCGCTATTGCATGATTTGATCACTTATTTTGGCTGAAAAACTTATCTTAATTAAGCAAGATATTATCTTGATTTTTGGACAATACTTTCGCTGAAATCTTCCATTATTTTCAAACAAATTTAACTTCTTTTATTTTATCACTTTCATTCTCATGTGCTCATATTCACTTCTAGTTATATTTGAGGCTAAATAAACATTTTTTCAATTAAAAGGAAAAAAAAAAAAAAACTTATAGTTCAGTTTATTTTATAAGTCTTTTTTAGACTAATACTAGTAGTGATTTAGGGTTTTTAATTAAGTTTTTTAAGTTTTATTCTTTGACGGCTTAATATTACATTTTAACTCCAAGATTTTGGATTCTGTCTAAAATCTCGGAGTTATAACCTAATATGCAGCCTTTACAAAGCTCACTCTATACCCTACGAGGGAAAAAAAAACCCTTCAAATTAAGAAAAATACCCTTTAAATTGGGGGAAATACTCTTCAAATCGATGAAGAACTTTATTATGAATTAAAAAGATTTTCTTATAAATTAAAAGAACTTTATTATGAATTAAAATGATTTTTTTTTTATAAATTATTATGAATTAAAATGATTTTCTTATAAATTTTAAAACATCCATGGTCTCAATCTAAAATATATATATTTTTTTAAATCTAAGTCTAATTATCTCTATATAAAAATCTCTTGACTATTATTTGGATATTCAAAAATAAGTATAAATTTGTTCTCACAATCAATCACATAAGTCTATAATGAAGATTATCATGAGAAAAAAGATAGTAGACCTCATCATGAATTCATATGATTGATTGTAGGGTTAATTATTGATTTACCACAAAAAAATGTAACTCATTCCCATTTTACCACCTGAAAGTTTTTTTGTTTCAGATTACCACCTGAAACTTACATCCGTGTTCCATTTTACCTTATTCCCTCAACAATTCCGTTAAAAATGATGACCTGGCCGTTAATACTAATGTGGCGCGCTGGATGTGCGCCACGTGTCACATCTTTTCTTGTATTTTCTTATTTTTTTTATTTTTCTATTTTTATAAACTTTGAAAATTAATTAAAAATGATTTTAAACTTAGAAAAATACACGAAAAATTCATACTGATTTGTCTTGACTAGTACTAATTTACTATAGGGTCAAAATGCCAATTTTTTATCTAAAAATTTTCAGAAAATTTGGAAAGTCCAAATTTATTTTAGAAAATTAAAATACTCTGAACTCTTTGGAAATTCATAAGATAATCTCAAACTCCAAAAAATATGAGGTCTGCACCGTTAGTCTTCTAAAAACTAACAATACCTTTTTCGTGAACACTTGCTACCCAAAAGACCTCTTGGTCTTAAAGGAAAATAAATTTTCCTATAAAATAAATTCTAAAATTTTTGTAAAGTCTCAAAATAATTCTCTAAAACAGGCTTTCTAAATTTCCTTACTGGTGCCTTAGTTTAAGAGCTAGCCTAGGCAGTGAAAGCTTGAATCAAAGATGTACATGACCTCTATTCTACAGTTTATTTACCCTTTTTGACTTGCCGTCCATGATAAAGCTAGATCTGTAACTCTTTATGACCAAAATGATTGCCAAAAAGAAAATGAAAGGTGATGAGCGTGGCCATATTTACACGACTGAGGGAAAGCTATACATCTGAATGCAATGCGTGTGGGATCCACAATACGACTGAGAGATGCAGTCAAATGGGGACATTAATCCGCAGGAATTCAACGTGCAAGCAATTTAAGCAAGTGGTAGAACTCTCTGGGCTGTGTCTGCTCACTATTTTATATTATTATTGTTATTTTAATATTATATATTGTTAATTATGTTTTATATCAAATTGTTCTTATCCGGGGACGGCAGATTCATGCCTCTCACAATACCGTACACAAAATATAGACTTTTGTATATTAATATATCTTGATCGATATTTCATAAATTTAATTTGATAAAATTATTATCAAATTTAGACATACATTATATGTTAATTGAATTGTTATGATCGATACTGTCACCTAACAAAAACAGTCATGTAGATATTTTTCTCGCCATCTAACCAATTTATGAGAAAATAAAAGCAAGGTGTGTGGAGCAGCGCCAATCATGTTGTTTAGGTGGTGGTGGGGGTGGTGTACTGGTGTGTCATGTGTGTATCTGGAAAGGGAAAAGAAGCATGTGAACTGTTCAACGTCACACCGTTTTCAACCTTTCGCAGGTTGCCACTCCTCCGACATGTCGTTTAGTGGTACATCTGGCTGCTGGCTTTATTCTTAAGTGGGGCATGCACATTTCTTAATGGGCAATCATAGTGATTCCCCGACATGATTAGCCTTAATTAATAGGAGATTTAGAGTATAATTTATTTTACGAGTGTTTTTTATATTAAAATTCAGCCTTTATAAAATTTACTTTATATTCTAGGAGGATAAATACTCTTCAAATTAGGAAAGAAATTTATTATAAATTAAAATAATTTTTTTATAAATTAAAATGACTTTATTATAAATTAAATTTTTTTTTTTTATAAATTATTATAAATTAAATTTTTTTTTTTTATAAATTATTATAAATTAAAATAATTTTTTTATAAATTTTAAAACACACCCAATCTTTATCTAAAAATTATTTTTCTAAAGAATTTAAATTTAATTATATCTTAATTGATTAATAACTTTACTTAGTTATTTTTTAGTATTTTGATGACGCTTAACAATATATCTTTTGTATCGAAGAAGATTATGATTGATTACTTTCTTTAGATTAGTGGGTAGGGTGGTTGGATGGACGTGGGCCATGTGGCACTATCGTTTTATTTTAGTAGTGTTTTCCTTTTTTTAGAACTATTTAAATAGTGTTTTCAAAGAGCTTTTCAATGAAATTAATTTCTCTTTAAAATCGTTTCGTTTTTGTTTTATGTATACAACAGTAAACTTATTAGTTTTAGATATGAATTCCCCCAAAAACCTTATCCACAAACACAAAAACCAAAAACAACATAATATCATACCACAATGCTTTGATCCTTGGAAAAATAATTGCTTTGATTTAAATATGATTGTATATACGACATAGTACGTAACTGGAACCCACTTGGCCACTCTAACCTCTCATTTGTAATCATTTGGGATTGCTGTTGGACACCCAATAATAATTCTATCACTCATAATATTTCTGGTGTTTGATAACAAAACTTAAAATTATAAAATTATAGTGCCTCAAGGTCACTCACTAATCACTATAATTTTAAAAAGCAACTATTTACCTATTTTTCAAAACTGCGGTGATAAAAAGTTATGAGCCCTATTAATTAAAAATTTTAATTATCCAATATATTCTTAATTTTTATACAAAATGACAAAATATTATCCCTAATTTTAGAAACATTTTCAGCATCATATCTTTTTTAATAATTATAAACAGCCATAACAATTTTATATTAAAATTTACCAACACCTTGATATTGTTTTTTATGCTCAGAACATTTTTAAAAATATAGTTTACCAAACACTTAACTGTTTTATTTTATAATTTTACTTTATAATTATTTTACTTCACATCAATTTTTTCTCACAATAATACCAAACTAAGACTAAGACAATTTTCCCCCTAATGCATAGGAAAATTGGAGGTTCTATACTATAATCTAGTACTCCAGATAGAAAAAAAGGGCTATTATTCTTTTTAAGTTCAAAAGTAAAAATAGGTTGATAAGTTAGCTCACATGAAAAAAGGTGATAGACTGATTCACCTTTAAGTAAGGCGAGCTCTCAACTCAGCGAGTTTTTTTTTTTTCTTGGTGTTTTGCAATATAGTTATTGTTGGACAATAATTGTATTTAATGTGCGACATTGATTATAAAAATAATATTTATAGATACACTTTTTTATTTTTTTATTTTCTTACATGAATATGTAAAAAATTCACAAACCAATATAAAAACATAAAAAATCAAATTTACAAAATCAAATCCACTCTAATTTCAACTGTTTGTCACTATAGAATTATTGTGGAACAATAGCTATTGGTCAAGTATAGCTCATCCTACATTCCTACCTATTCAGCGCCTTTTTTTCTGTGTCAATTTTAACCCTCCCTCCCTCCCTCCCTTCTTTAATATGGGCTTTATTTATTATTGCCTCCCTCTCTCTTTAATATGGACTTTATTTATTATTGGGTAGATCTTTTTAACATTCAAAAAACATAAGGTGTGTTGGTTTAACATTAAGGGGTTTAAAATGAGCTTATTTATCATTTTCTGTAAGAAAAAAAAAATCTAGTACCGAGGTAACAATGTGTTTCAAAGCATTGGAAACTGGAGTACAAACTTTATTAAATTCTCATAAATTATACCAACTTTAGAATTCGATCATCACCACTTGAGACGAATAGAGAAATGATACGACATATTAATATGAAATAAGTTGGGTTAGCATCAAATACAGATTCTCGATTTTGATATGAAAAGCCTATTTACTTATCTGGTATATAAAAGGCAACTAATTTGTACAAGACGACTAACTATTCTCACTCTTATACAAATTCTTGTGCAATTATAGGAATATGAAATATGGTTTTAATTTCTAGCATCAGAATAAAGTGGTTGGTGAAAGAAAATAAGTTAGAATTAAGATATGTGAATGGTTCAATCCTAGCCAATATAACAAAAATTAACTAAGTAATTCTATGCAAAATGCATGAATTTAAGTATGACTTAGAAATAAAAGAAATGTAGGCAGTAAATTTGAAGTTTGCATGATGCGTGACTTTCACTTGAACATGGCATGATTAATGAAAAAGGTGTGTTAGTGTTGAGTTGTTTAATTTATGGGTTAAACCCACTAATACTTCCTAATTTAATTTAGGGGTTAATCCCACATGATTAGTTTTGACTGATTTCTCATTTTGGTCTTTAAAATTAAAATTCTTAATTCAGTCATTAAATTATGATTGTGTGGTTAGTAAAGACAAAATGAAACATTTACTAAAAACTTGATGGAATAATGGAAATATCCACTTCTTATATATATATACCTTCCCACACCTAAACCCTACATTTTACTACCGTTCCATCTTTCTTCCCTCCCACAACTTTTCTTCTTCTCTCCAATACCCAAGAGTCGTCCCAAGCATGGTACTTAAGATATAAATAATTTGTCCAACATACTTATCTCCATGAATCAGAAAGATAGAAGCTAGTTGAGCACGTGATTGAACAAAAATTTCCCTTGTTATTTCTAAACACTCGGATCAAAATTTAAGATTTAACTAAGACCTTTAAAGTTCGAGGGCTAAAAAAGAAAATAGGTTAAAGTTCATAACATATTAATGAATTTAACTCTTAATTTAATTAGAAAAATGTTAGAATCAGTATACAAAAGGAACACAGGATCCGAAAACTATAGCACACCATTCTATTTCCACCCTACTACTTATTGCCAGTTTGTCAATGAGGAATTGATGATTTTTGTTCAAATATTTAAATAAAACAGTAAATCACTTCTTTTTTTTAATCAGAAGTATTGGGGAAAAGCATGCATAAGATCTGAAAGTCCACATAATCTCCTGAAACCTTGTGGACGCCAATGTATCCTATACTTTCTCCACCAAACAAAAATCAAACACAATGCCCCACCATTTCAAAAAGATTGTCCTGAGCTTCTTGCATCTAGACCTCAAACGCAAACAACATATATAGTTATATATATTTAATTATTTATTCATATTAATTGGATAATTAGATTCTCAAGACAAAGTAACAAGACCAATTGACTATGACATTCTTGGTTCTGATGCATGAATCACGAATGTTTCTTAGGCTGCAAATTTTTTTTTGGCCAACTTCTTAGGTTGCGCGCAATTTAAACGTGCATAAAACTAGAAATAAGACATGCTTTTTTGTTCACAGGAAAACGTTCATTATGGCGATTTCAGTTGGTCTTCTGTTGAGGAGGTTTTCCTACCCACAAATAGGATAAATGTTTTTGGCCCATCTGGGTCAGTAATTTTCATACTATATTCCTCCTTGTTTGTTTTCCATGACCTGAATTGAATTGGGAAAATATTTGGCTTAGTGGGTCAATTACTTGGATCCACCACTGGAATAGCAACCATGTCTTTTCCTTTTCAGCGATTAGATCTTCACAATACATGTGTGAAAAGTAACCTGCTCTAAAGATGAAAGCTTTAATTCTTTCTGTGGGACTAAAATTCAAATGTAAAATCAGATTTTCAATTCCAAGACATGAGCTCCATCTGTCAATACAGACCCCATGTGGGATCTATGGTCCAGGTTAAATGAGGCCCATGTTCATCTTGTAGGTTTAGGACAAAAGAGAGGGGAGCCAATTTCTCTTTTTCTTGGGCCTCCCCATGGTCCACCCATTTAACTGCTAGTCTGCATACATCCACATTTTAAGGATCATGCTTCTTTATGTCTCGCATCTTAGGTTTACTATCATAATATTTTCATGGAGAAGTTCTAAACACTAGTAAAAATTTTGGCCTTTTAAAGACATTTGTGATTTTTGAATATAAGCGATACGTAAGAAATAATATACTTAAGAATTAGATTTATTTTAATAAATTAATGATTTTACAATTATGTTAAATTCAATCATTAAATATATTGACTCTTACTTGTTTCTCGTATGAATCAAATTATTTGGAATAGTGTTTGAATTCTTTTGAGTAGTAGTGTGGATTCTGTCAAGTAGTGCTCAAGAAGTGTTGTTGCACTACTCGATCATCATTTTTAAGACTATAAAAGGTGAGGCTTAAAGTCTTTAATGGCAGCAAAAGATTGGCTTCTTCCATAGCCATTTGGCCCATTTCAGAACCCAATAAAGGCTTTTGAATCTTGAAACATATGAAGTGGGATGAGGTTCAATATATATGAAAGGCCTTTGTACTTGGACAATGAGCAAACTAACATTTTCCCTGCCTACTACATGTATTCCTAACCTGTAAACTAATGACAAATTCACAAACTTCAATTATGTCTCAATAGTGCCCAACATGTTTTTGCAATAACGTGGGTTATAGAGTTATAGGTAATAATCGATTGATCATACCCAGCCCACAAGTCACAACTATTTATATTCCAATAAGGAATCAATCACTATTTATAAACAACACAACATGGGATTCCAGCGTGGGCCTAATACTTAAGGTTCACCCAAATTTGTGACTTGTGGAAGGAGCTAAAGCAGAGGTAGAACTCAAACCCAAGCCCAAGTTAGAAGCCTTACCAGCATAAATAAGATTAGCAACCAACCATTCCTTAGTAAAGGATTCAATAACTCCATTATCATATATGGACTTATTTCTCCATTTCCAGATAAGCCAGCAAGTAGAAAAAAAAAATAAACGTCCACTCAACACCAGCAACAGAAGGAGCTCTGGATTTAAGATTCACCTTCAGCCACTCATTAAACTCCAAACCATGAAAATTGAGAATGAGAAGGTGCATAGACAAACTGGTCCATATAGCTTTGAACCTGCTACAATCTCTGAAAAGGTGCTTAATTCACTGACTCCAGAGGGTGATCACAAACCTCACAAGCAGAATTAGGAGACATATCTCTTCTCCACCTCTTCTCATTGACCAAAAGTCTATTATGACAAAGCAACCAAAAGAAATATTTAACTTTAGAAGGAATGTTCATATTCCAAATAAAGTACCAGCCCCAATCTTGATGATCATCACTTTCAAATAGCAAGACTATAAGCAGGCTTAACAGAAAAAGAACTTGCAGAAGAAGAACTCCATATCCATTTATCATCACTAGCTATCCTTTAGATTAATAGGAAGAGCAGAAATATGATCAACTATATAATCAGAGGGGGAAAAGACCTGAGTAAATGAATATTCCACCAATGATCAGTACAAAAATCAGAGACCAAAGAGAAAAGATCTTCATCAGGAACAGGCACCATAACATGATCATTGATCAATCAAACTGCCAGTGCAAGTCCACTTATCAGTCCAAAATGGAATTGAGTCACCCCTCCCAAGTCTCCAGGACAAACCTGTTTTAAAAAGTTGAGTACCATGAACAACACCTCTCCAGGTACTAGAGCAATTAGAAGTCTTAGACACATCCAAGATGTTAGCAGCAACCCCCGTAGAAAACTAAGCTTTGGGGGTGTTCTGCTTTCTTTTTAAAGGGTATATATTGAAATTTTCAAAAAAGAGGGTAAACAAAGAAGTGTAGAAAACTATATTAAAACCTCCTAAAAGCTTTTAGGAAGATTCAAAAAGTGAACATATAATTTTTTTAAAAACTCAAAAATCCATAAAAATATGTTGACAGGCGCCCGTGTTTTAGCAAAACAGTGCCAAGTGATCCGCACTGTTCATCGAGCAATCGGCAATTGTAGTGCTGTATCAGTTTCAAGTGTTACTACATGCAAAAAAAAATTAAAATAATCTCCTATTTTTCAACATGTTTTTCTATAATTTTCTTTTGGTTATTGGGTCAATTTGAGTGTGTTTAGGCATGATTTAGTATGTTTAAAGAGATTCATAAGGTTAGGGAAGTCTAAGAGTGATGGTGGCTTGGGTTTCAGAAATTTAGAAGATTTCAATGTGGCTCTTTTGGCAAAACAAGCTTGGAGACTTGTTAATGAACCTGATTCATTATGGAGTAAGGTTCTTAAAGGTCTTTATTTTCCAAATTCTGATTTTTGGCATGCTCAAAAGGGAGGGAAAGCTTCTTGGGCTTGGTCCAGTCTTTTGGAAGGTAGAGAGCTTTTGGCTTCTGGTGCTAGATGGCAAGTGATGAATGGTCAATCTGTGAATATCTGGTTGGATACTTGGATCCCTGGTTTGTCTTCTCCTTTTTTGAACGAGTCTATTAAAGGAGCTTCTGATATCCCAACTGTGGTTTCTGAATTGATTTATTGGGAGACTAGAACTTGGGACTTCTCAAATGATGTTTATTATCTTGATCAATCTATGATGCAGAAGATTGAGGAGTTACAGATCGGTTTTGGAAGACTTACTGACAGATTGGTATGACCTTTTCATAAATCTGGCATTTATTCTGTTAAATATGGCTACCATTTTGGTCACTCTAACATGTTAATTCATAATTTAGTCCCACAATTTAATTCTCATCAAACTAGTTCTGTTGTTTGGAAGTTGATTTGGAGAGCTACTACTTTGCCTAAAATCAAACACTTTATGTGGAGAGCTATCTCCAATGCTCTTGCCACTAATTGGTGCTTGTTTAAAAGGAAGATTGTTAATCAATCTCTCTGTCCAATATGTGGTGAACATCCAGAGACCAATGAGCATATTTTTCTTTTATGTCCTTGGGTCGATCCAGTGTGGTCTGAATGTTTGGGGTACAGAGTTGAGAAATCTCAAGTTTCTTTCTTTGATAGATGGCTTCTTCAAGTGCTTAAGTCTGCAGGGCCAGATTCAAATTACCTTTTATCTTGTATTTGTTTTATTTGCTGGACCATTTGGAAGAGTAGATGTAAAGCTGTTTTCCAAGGCATTAGTCCAGATCTTTTTCTTGTTTGCCGACAAGCTAGAAGGGCTATTGGGGAATTTCTACAGTCTCAGTCTACTTTTGGTGTGGCTCATCCTTCTAGACCTTCCTCTCTTGTTGATATCTCTGTTTGGAACCCTCATGTTGCTCCCAAAGTTAAGGTTAATGTGGATAGTGCTTGGGATCAGAAATCTCATGAGGGAGGTATTGGGGTGGTGATTAGAGACAATAATGGTAATCTACTTGCTGGAGAAACTAAAAGGTGTGTTGCTTCATCAGTGGATTTGGTTGAGGCTATGGCTTTTAATGTAAGTCTTCTTTGTGCCAAGGAAAATGGTTTTAATGAGATTGAGGTTGAATCTGATTCTCAAGTTGTGGTTTCAGCTGTTCAAAAGCTCTCAAAGCAGGTTCCTTGGGAGTTGTACCCTTTGCTTAATGAAATTTGGAACCATTCTGCAGATTTTTCATCTGTGACTTGGAATTGGGTGGGTCGAGAAGCCAACAAAGCCGCATATGTGGTCTTTAGGCTTGCTTTACGGAGGATGTGCCCTTTTGGACTGGGTCGCTGTACCCCCATCCTCTCTTTTGGGTGTGTTGGTAGCTGATGGGCTTCCTTTTGATTAGTTTTTTGGTTGATCATTGTTTCACCGTAGATTTGTTAGTATGTTGGTGTTGTCCTTTTTTGTTTTGTACTGTTTTTGTTGCTTTGTTTGTGTAATAACCGCTGGTGTTTTTTCTTTGTAAACTTGTTCTTTGCCTTTGGGTTTGTTTAATGAATTAATGTTTTCTTGGCAAAAAAAAAAAAGAGATTCATAAGGTTAAGATCTAGAATTTTGAGTTTATTTTAAAAAAGATATATGTATATATAGGCCCTTTTTATTGAGTGAGCCATTAAATAAGTTTATTTAAGGGATCTCTTGTGGGATTTACTCCACATTATATATTAATAATCGGAACCATCTATTTTTTGGTCTTTTTTAAAGGACCGTCTTTGCAAAAAATTAGGTTAATCAGAAACTATTTGACTGTTGATTAAACGGTCACCATTCAAAGTGTTTATCGAAAATATCATGTTCATATATGTATTTAATCAAAGTTTGATAGATTAATGATTTATGATTTATGATTTGTCTAATTTTTTACAATGATGATCTTTGAATATATAACTAAAAAATAAACAGTTTATATCATTAAAATACTACATAGCTCTATAAATAATTCGTTAAATAAAATTATTTAAAAATTTCTCAATAAAAAAAGTCTATATAGCAAAAAAAGTGGTGTTGCAGTGCACTCGGCATAAAGCTCCGAGTGCTCAACACATTTTTTTATTGTGAAAATCCTCTCCGTATTGTAGTTTTTGAATGGATAAAGTATAAATTGAAAGGTTTATATCAATAGTTAGGAATAAAGGAAATAAAGAGTGAGGAGTTTCTAAAAAAAAAAAACATTAAGCTTGAAGAAATGTGCAACTGGTGGTTCAGCTTGACGCATCTATATAAGCCCAGCCGTTAACGGTTGGTAGCAACCGCCAGTTGCCACCACAAAGGCATGTACCGTAGCAAGACAATTACGTTTACCCTTTAATTCAAATCACTACTTATTACTAGACAATAACAAACCACCAACACCGGGAATCCTCCTAACCCAGAAGGGTATTTCCGTCACTTCGCACCCACCATCTACATCCCACGCACTGCTGATAAATTGCTTTCGTTTGAAAACGAGAAAAACATAAGCCAAAACAAAAACTAGAAACCGGAGCCTGAAAATTCGATTGGGGGTTTCACTTTTACATCTTTCTCTCTTTTGCCTGAGGAGGTGTTGAAGCACCTCTTCGGATCCATTTATTTTTCTCTGTTTCTCTACAATTTATCTCTCTAATGGCGTCCGAAATCTTCAATGACAAGAACGTTGTTTTCAGAAAACTGAAAGCAAAGTCGGAAAACAAGGTCTCTGCTTTTTTTTCATTTGTTGTTAAATTTTTGTTTATTAGTAAAAGTTTTATATGGATTTGTGATTTTTGTGCAAAACTCGATATGGGCTTTTGAGATCTGATTCAGATCTGTGAACTCCGTACTTGGATCTTAATGTTTTTTTTTTTTTTTTTTCCTTTTCGGGTTTTGCTTCAGATATGTTTCGATTGTAACGCAAAGAACCCAACTTGGGCTTCGGTTACATATGGGATCTTTCTTTGCATCGATTGCTCGGCCGTCCATCGCAGTCTCGGCGTTCACATCAGTTTTGTTAGGTATATTTCATGTGGGACTAAGGGATTCTTAATTCTCTCAATTTTCAATTCATTGTATTTTGGATGTTGGAATAGCAGTTCCGATTACATATGTATATGTATGTGTGTATGTGTGTATGTATGTATGTATTACTTCAACTAATGGTGCTTTCCGGCGATGTTGTTAGCTAATTGACATTACAAGAACCTGCAGCTTTGTTTTTAAATAACAAGGAACTGAAAATAAGGTGATGGGTTAATGTGCTCATAATGTTGGGGATCCAAGCAATAGTTTGTGTCTCGTCATATTTAGATGGAATTGAATTGAAGCGTGGAATTTGGGCCAGAAGTGTTACAATTATGTTCATTCTAGGAGCCATGATTTGTTTTGTTTTGGCGTTTTTTTCTTTGTTATTAGTAAGAAAAGTTGTGGAGGTTCTTTGGTATTTGTGTTTGAGGTGGATAAAGTATATGTCTTATAATTGGACTCTAATTAATACCTAAAAGAAAAACCTTTGATTGAAATTGTTGAAAAACCCTTTGATTGAAATTGAAGAAAAACGTTTTGATTGAAATTGAAGAAAAACCTTTTGATTGAAGTTGAATAAAAAACCTTTGATTGAAATTGAAGAAAAAAATCTTTGATTGAAATTGAAGAGCCTCTATGCTTGTTCCTATTTAGTTATTATAAATTGATGATCATAGTTGTTTGGCCTCCCATTGGCCATTACAAATCTTGCTGAATTATTTTGTGTTCTAGAGTTTACAATGAGTGCATTGAAATGTCTAAACAGTTAATCATATTGTTGCTGATGCCTGAGGAATCTTCTCTTGTTTAGAGATGTCATAGCTTCTTTAGTTTTTGGTTTCTGTTGGGTCAACAGAGCCAACCAAACAATTAGATAGAAAAATATGATTTTGTAATAGCCTCCCACTGATTTGTNAAAAAAAAAAAAAAAAAAAAAAAAAAAAAAAAAAAAAAAAACATTGCATTGTTATAAATGTGCCATACTCAAATTTTAAGTTGAATTTTATTATTATAAATAACTGCTAAAGGAACAACAACAACAACGACAACAGCTTACAATTAATTTGTTTTTATGGATATAGATCTACAAATTTAGACTCATGGACACCTGAGCAGCTGAGAACGATGAGCTTTGGGGGAAACAACCGCGCACAGGTTTTCTTTAAGCAGCATGGATGGACAGATGGAGGCAAAATTGAGGCTAAGTATACATCAAGAGCTGCCGAGTTATACAGGCAGATACTTTCTAAAGAAGTTGCCAAAAGTATGGTGGAAGAGGCAGGTCTTCCATCATCGCCTGTTGCGTCTCAGTCAGGACAAGCATCTAATGGGCTTCCTGATGTCAAGACTAGTGAAGCTCCAAAAGAAAAATCTATATCAAAGCAAGAAACACCTGAAATCTCTGCTTCCCTGAAAGCCCCCCATACATTTTCTACCAGTACTGTCAAGAAGCCTCTTGGTGCTAAGAAAACTGGGAAGACTGGGGGGCTTGGTGCTCGCAAACTTACCACAAAGGTTGTGATTGCTTATTAGCACTTAGAACAAATTTTTTATTGGCAATAGTATCTTAGAAGATATTGTTGAAGTGTGTTTGTTATTTGACTATACATTTGTGTACCAAAATGCCTTTGTCTTAGCAAGATTACCTTTAAAATTGCAGCCAAGTGAAAGTCTGTATGACCAGAAACCTGAAGAACCAGTTGTCCCAGTGCCTTCCTCAACTAGCAGCACTCCAACAGCTGGCTCATCCTTTGCGTCTCGATTTGAGTATGTAGAAAGTGTTCAAAATTCTGAGAAAAATTCTAGTGGTTCTCGTGTAATTAGCCATGTAGAACCACCGAAGTCATCGAGTTTCTTTGCGGATTTTGGAATGGACAACAGTTTTCCCAAGAGAACTAGTTCAAATACCTCCAAAGTGCAAGTAAGTTATTTATGGCAAATGACATCCACATATAATTGAGAAAAGTTAGATCAATGGAGCTTATTCTATTTCTAGGCACTTACTTGTTATGTGCATCTCTCTATATGCCATAAATCTTGAATTTACTTAATATAATGAAATAAAAAAGAAATTTCAGGATCACCATTGATCAATTAAAGTGGTATTAGGATCTGCTTTCTGTATGTGTATAATATACCCTGCTTGAAAAATCATGGATTTCTTTTATTTTAGAAAGCTTAATTTGCATCTTTGTAGTTCTAGAGATTTAATTTTGGTCCACTTATTGTTTTCGATCGGTGCCATGATGTTTTTGCATTATGTTTATTTATCAGCAATGTTAAGGAGCTAAGTTTTTTTATTGTATATTAGTTAATATGGGAAGCAACCAAATGGAAGTTCTGTAGTGTAACAATTTAATGTTTTTATATACATAAATTCAGTTACAGTTGTGTCATGCCAATTTTTATAGACGTAAATTCAGTTACGGTTGTGCATTATGTGATTGTCAGCTCAGAAAGCAAACAAGTAGGGAGATTATGACCTCCCTCAAAATTTGAGAGATAGGTGAAAACATTTGACATATTACTATGGGTAAAGTACATATATTACCCCTCAACTAAAGCCCATGTCACACTTTTCCCCCTAAATTGTTTCTCATTTTACGCGCTAAACATCACTCTGTGTTTTAAAATGCCCCCTACTGTCAAGTATGACAATTTTTACCTTCTATTTAAAAGGGCTGACAACTTTTGAAAATACTCAAAACGATGCATGTTTGATTTTAAACCTTCAAGGACATAAAAATTGAGATTTCATAACTTTAGGGATAGATTGTGCGCGTGCACATGTCCTCTAGCCTGCCAATTGATCGGCGTAGGTGCTGATAGATTGGCAATTGCAACTGCATTGAAAAATTATTTTTCCTAATTTTTACGTGCATCTTAATATTTTTAAAGTGTGATTTAGTATGTTTTAGGGAATTTATGGGTTTAAGATTTATAATTAGTGTTCAAGGACATAAAAATTGAGATTTCCATAACTTTAAGAACGGATTGCGTGTGCGTCAGTCATCTGTGCCCATGTCCTGTAGCCCGCCGATCGATCGATGAAGGTGCCTATAGATCAGCAACTGCAACTGCCTTGCATTTTGTTCCCTTATTTTTTATGTGTATCTTAATATTTTGGGTCTCAGATGATTTATGGGTTCAAGAATTAGAATTAGTGTTTATTTTATTGGGTATATATAGTGTAACTGCTATGTGTGATGCAGTTAGCCGCAACTGGAGTTGCAGTTTCTGCTAGCGCCAATTGATCGGTGCAGTTTGCCCTTAAAGTTTTAAAAACAATGTGTGTCAAAATATTGGAATATTGAAAAGTTGTCGGCCCTAATCATTAAGTGTCTCATCAATTTTTCCATCTTTCTTTTGTTGTATAACCTTAACAGTAGTCACACACAAATCCGGTACTTATATGTATAGAAATACTAAACTTCTTATAGGTATAGTAATATTAAACCTCTGTCCGGGTATTTTATCTCAAAACTAATTATGTAGGGTTGTAGGTCTCTTACATATTATTTGTGTGATTTGGTCGAGAAACGAGGAAGAAATCTTGGAGAAGTTTGTTGTCTGTGGGGTTTAGTCATGTCATTATAGTGACTTTGGATGCCTTTATTTTTAACACACATAGTTGTGAATCTAAGTTTAGTATGTTGTGTAGAGGGCTTTACCCTCTTATCGTAGGATCTGAAATCAGTGAATTTGGACATGAAATGAAGGAGTAATGACTCTTCAAATATGAATTTTTAACTGGAAATTTTTAACAAGAAAATTCCAGCAACCATCAGGTGTGCAGAGGGGCTTTGGACAAGATTATGATGGTGATACCACCAATAAAGGGGAAGCCCTGTGCTGTCCAAAATGCTCCTTAAGAATTTGCCATGTAGGTGCCTGCGAGACAGACTTGACGGTAAAGGGAATTTTGAAACACGAAGCGAAGTTTAGGGTGTAAAACGAGTCAAGTTTTGTAGGGAGCAAAGTGTGACACAGGCTTTATTTGAGAAAGCATTGCTGTGATTATCAACTTGTTGAGTCAAAACTATTCTTCAGACAGCTGAATTTTTAATTGTGATCTAACAGAAAACTAAGAATGGCATAAGCAAATTATGCCCTTTAAAATAATGAGATTATGGTCTGAATTACATTACTCTTCTTTAAACGGTTCATTGATGCTTTGTGAGGAGTACTTTTTTTCTGCTCCATTCCCTGTATATGGTTTTTAAGTGGCAATAACCATATGCCTTCAAATGGCAAGGCCTTGTATTATCATTGTGTAGTGTTATTTCCAGAGTAAAAATTAGTATGGCAAGAGCAATGGACAACCCTTGCATGCATGAAGTGGCAAGAGTAAAAACCGATCCTGCATGCACTTGCTTGGCCATTTTTATCTGTTGAAATAAATTCTACCTTATGAATTTGAATAAATTATAAAACTGTACATGAATGTTTAGAGCATATATATTCTTCATGAAGAATGTATGCTGCTGTTGTAACCACCTTGACCTTTAACATTCTCAGTATCTTACAGTGTTCACTCTTTTAGTTTATTTTTTTGCAATTGGTTTTTAGCTCCTTGATATATTGACAGTTGGAGACACCTATAAGAATAGACTTGTTAGATGTAACAGAGTTATTCTATGTCTTGTTTCAGCATACTCTGATAGCTAAGTTTGCATTTTCCATTCATGTTTTTGAGTCTCTTTTATATTGAGCCTTTATTGTTTTTCAGATTCAGGAAACTGATGAAGCAAGAAAGAAATTCTCAAATGCAAAATCTATTTCTTCTGCCCAATTTTTTGGTGATCAGAGCAAAGCTGCTGACGTTGATGCTCAAGCCTCCTTGCAGAAGTTTTCGGTATGAATACTCTTATATGATTGGATTTATTTTTATTTTTTGATGAAGCCCTGTCATGTTCTGTCACTTCTTTCATTCAGCTAGACATATTTGCCAAAGTACATCCAAGAGGAATAGAAATAAAACAAAAAAAATTGTGTTTTGCAACATCTGTGACATACAACTCACTTTCAATTTGCAAATGATAACTAGCATAGTTAATATGTTTCCCATATAATATAAATGAAAAAATTATAAATTAAAATTTTAAAAAGCAAAAGCCTTTGCTTCCAAAAGTTATATCATCACAATCAATCAATGGTACTAAGTTATTATTTTAGTGACATTGATTATATGATTCAATGTGAAGTTCTATATTTTCTGGTGGAATTTTTTACTCTTTTATAAAGTAAATCTACCAAATCATACATGTGTGTTTTTCTTGTTCCATATATTACTAGATAACTAGGGACATTACTGCTTTGACTTTTGAACTGACTTCCCTAAAACCCCTACAACTGAAGTTTGGTGAAGTCAATAATTACTTTGTTCCTTTTTTGTTCTTGAGGGGGTTTTCTTGAAGTTATTAAACTGGACGTGGGAAATTTTGGCATTGAAGTTTAATACCAGATTGCCAACATATTTGAGCATGCTAATATAGAGTGAATTGGAATGTGGCAGTTGATAACACATAATTTTCTTGTGTTTCCAGGGTTCAGCTGCCATCTCCAGTGCTGACCTATTTGGTGACAGGTCAGATAATTTGCCTCTTGATCTTACTGCAAGCGATCTTATTAACCGACTGTCTTTTCAGGTATGCCTTGCAGATAAGAACTTCTGCTATTGTCGTTTGAGTGATTGGAAGCTTCAATTATTGTCATATGCTTATCATGTTTTTGGCTCAGAAATTATACTTATTTTGCATTGTTTGAATTTCCATCTGTGTTTTGTTTAGCCAATTATGGATCATCTTTGGGTCTTCTTGCAGGCACAACAGGATATCTCTTCCTTAAAAAGCATGGCAGGAGAGACTGGGAAGAAGCTTAGTTCCTTGGCATCCACTTTAATGACGGATCTTCAGGACAGAATCCTCTGATATTGATATGCTTTGTGATCATTTGTTAGAGTACCAGCCATTATCATATGTAGTGATTGTAAAGAAGAGTTCATAAAATTCTTTCAGAGACAAATAAGACTTGTGAAAAATCTCCAGGCTTAAAAGGGGGCTGGTATTTTATTCTGTAGCACAGGTACTGTTTGGAGATCTGATTATTTCTTTTATTTAACAATCTTATCAGTTTGTCAAACCAACATAAGTTTACTGCTTTGTGTCAAGAGAGAAAGGCAAGGATACTGTATTATGTTGAAATTGTGATTTGTCCGTGGAGTTGCACAAAAGCTATGTTGCTTACTAGCATTAGGTAGCCAGGTACCCTGTTTTTGCCACAATTATGCAAGTAGAATTCTGGTGGGATTCTTATACTTTCATTATAAATTTTTTAATGTTTTTAGTTTTGTGTGTGTGTTTTGTTTTTTTTTTTGCTAATAGCCTAAGACAAGAAAAGAAATTACCAGACTCATAGACTCATGACTACAACACCCAACCTTCAGAGGTCAAATTTGACCAAAGGCAACTGTGCCACTTCACTATGTTGACATTTATGGGTCTAACTCCTCAAAGAAAATTATTGGAAAACTTATGAAAATAGCATTTTTGATGAGTGCTTTCCAGAAATTCTCATTTCTAAAAATGTTTACAAGAGTAGTGTTTTGGATCTGTAAAAAGTCTAAGCTACCATTGTTTGCTGCAGTAAAAATAAAAATAAAATAAAGGTTGTATTGTGTGGGGTTTGGTGTTACTTGCCAATTTGTCAGCTTGCAAGTGATGTTTTGTCGTTTACTCAAGAAGTTATTGTGGTTGTCCGGTTGACTCAAGACTTTGACAACTTCTCCTGTAGGTGGCTTGTGGGAACTGCCTGAAAACTTCACAGCAAGTCTTGGCTTTGGTTTGTCTGCATTAATTGGATATCTTGTTTCCATGTATTGAGAGGGCTGTTTCCCCCTTTCCCATTTTAATTACACCATTATACAAACCTGTGGGTGTGAGCAATCTAAATCCACAAATGGCTCATGGCTTCCTACTCATCCTCTTGTTCTCTTACCTTATATCTACTAATATTATTCATGCCTGCAACCCAACTGAACGCAGCTCTCTGTTGTCGTTTGCACTCACTCTGTCATCTCCTCCATCAAATTGGACTTCTGTTAATTGTTGCCATTGGGAGGGCATCACCTGTGATAATGATGGTTGGGTCACCCATTTGCACTTACCCTCCAAAGGCCTTAAACTCAAAGCAGGTATTTCTCCATCTTCGCTTGCAAATCTCAAACATCTCACCCACTTGAATCTCTCCCACAATTCACTTTCTTGTTCACTTGATCAAACTGGTTTCTTTTTGTCCTTGAATCGTCTTGAAATTCTTAACCGTCTTTATGGAGAGCTACCATTTTCTCTGCAAACCAGTAATATCCGGACGGTGGATTTGTCCAGCAACCAACTCCATGGGGTAATTCCATCTTCATTCTTTCAACAAGCTTGGAATTTGACTAGTTTCAATGTCAGCAACAATACCTTCACCGGGTTTATCCCGTCCTTTATTTGTCTTCATTCTTCCCCATTGATTACCCTGTTGGACTTTTCCCATAATACATTCAGTGGCAATATCTCTGGTGGACTAGGGGAGTGTTCCAAATTGCAGGCTTTTCGTGCTGGTAACAATAACCTCTCAGGCTTACTTCCAGAAGATATGTATAATGCTACCACACTTGAAGAAATTTCTTTACCTGCTAATTCATTTTATGGAGCCATCAGTGATAGAATTGTCAACCTCACCAGCCTCACAATACTTGACCTCTACGATAACGGATTGACTGGTGTGCTCCCTCTCCATTTTGGGAAGCTCTCCAAGTTGAAACACATGCGCCTTGATTTCAACCATCTAGAGAGGGTTCTCCACCCTCATCTTTGATGAATTGCACAAACCTCATAGAACTACATCTGGATTACAACAACTTGACAGGAGATATCTCCAGGCTTAATTTCTCCAAACTTAGTCAACTTACTAAACTTGACCTGCGGGGTATGGAGAAATACCCTCACTGGTATGTTGCCTATGAGCCTTTACTCTTGCAAGTCCCTGAAAGCGATTGCACTACGCGGAAATGATCATCTAGAGGTTCAAATACAGCCTGAGATTCTTTTGTTGAAATCTCTGTCCTTCCTCTCTCTTGGTCACAACAAATTGACCAATGTCACAGGGGCAATGAAGATATTAATGGGTTGCAAAAGGCTTGTATTCCTAAGCTTATCAAATAATTTTAAAGGTGAGAAAATGCCAACAGCTGATGATATTGGCATGGTTGACTTTGATGGATTCCAAAATCTTCGAATTTTGGCTGTGAGTCATTGTGATCTTACCGGTCAAATACCTTTATGGTTGTCTAAGCTCAAGAAGCTTGAGATTTTGAATCTGAATTCTAATAGAATGACAGGGCCAATTCCTAGTTGGTTGGGGACTCTTCCAAGGCTCTTTTCTATAAACTTGGCCTCTAACCTACTTTCAGGTGAATTTCCAAAGGAACTTTGCCGGTTACCCATGTTGGTTTCTGAACAAACTGCAGTTCAAGTAGATCCAAACAACTATCTTGAATTGCCTGCCTTCTACTCACCCGATATTACTCATGTGAAAGCTTTTCAGTATGATTCCTTTTCTTACTTTCCACCATCATTATATCTTGGAAACAATAGCATTAGTGGCGGTATACCTACTGAGATCGGCCAATTGCAGGGTCTTCATGAGTTGGGTCTTAACTTGAACAACTTCTCAGGCAACATTCCAGACCAACTATCTAACCTTAAGAACTTGGAAATATTGGACCTTTCCACCAATAATTTTTCTGGGGAAATTCCGTGGTCATTGGTGAGCCTCAATTTCTTGAAATCTTTTAACGCCTCATACAATGATCTCCAAGGAACCATACCAAGTGGCACTCAGCTCGAAAGCTTCGATGCCTCTGCATTCGAGGGGAATCCAAAACTTTGTGGTGCCCCACTTCCAAATAGTGTGGATCAGTTATTGACGTTGATGCAGATACTAAGAACAACCAAGATGTGGACAATGGGAACCAAATTCCATGGTTTTACATTTCCATTGCGCTTGGATTCATTACAGGATTTTTGGGTGTTTGTGGTCCTTTAATGCTCACCAAGACGAGGAGATGTGCTTATTTCCAAGATATGCTCTATGCGATGATAAGAGGACGTATGACCAAGATGAAAGAGAAGGCTTAATAATTAGAAGCTAGACTAATTGCATGTACTTTATATCTTTATTTCAAATCAGTTTCTTTCTTTTTCCTTTTTCTTTTTTGTTTGGGTGATGTAAGTTACTGCTTATTCTTATAATTCTGTGGCTTAAGATTTATGTCAGCATCTCCTGTGGCTTCTTGTGGGAGCTGGATTCACTGAAGACTTGCTCCTATTCTTCAGATAGAGTGAGTTCTTCGCTTTGGTTTGTCTGTATGAATTGGACATCTCTGTTTATTGAGGTGGCTTGGATATTTTGTGTGGTCTTGTTGTTTGTCACTTTATGGCCACATTTGTTTATCGTGCTAGCTAGGATTGTGTTAAATAACACAGTAAACCTATGTTTGGTAAGACTTGATAGTATTTTAAATGAGACTATTTAGCAACGCTCCTTCTAAAACACCGGATTGTGGGTTGGTAAATAGCGATGGATGAAAACACCTCGCTATCTAAGAACCGTATTAGCGCTAAAGGAACCTTGCTATCTAAGAACTTGTTCCTGCAACTTAGAAAGACCAAAACAGAGGTAATTGATTTGTTGATTAACTGGTTCCTGCAACTCAGAATACCTAAATTGGTTCATGCAATTTGGGGCTTTTTGATTCGAGCACAATTGACCACATGCATCTAAACCAATGGAAAGAGCAGAAAGAGAGGAGAAAAGCCCAGTGAAGATCTTCGCCATCCGCCGTCGAAGTCGCCGGAGATCGGCAAAGGGAGGTTGCGGCTTTGGAGTTTCGATTCGGCAATTGTGATGGTCTGATGAATGATCAAAAGCCACCTTTGGGTCCAGCTCGATGAGAGGAAAAAGCTAGTACCAACAGAGACTCACGATGTCGCCGGAAAAGAAGGGTCGACAATGGAGGCCGTCGACTTCTCCGATTTTGAAACGTCATCATCAGCAGACATAGAGGGAGAAGATGGCGAGGAGAAAAAGAGAGATTGAAAGACAGAGACAGAGACAGAGACAGAGAGAAGAAGGAGATGAATGATGGCGTTGGGGAGAGAGAAATAGAGATAAATGAGGGAGGAAGTGAGAGTGATGGCTTGGGAGGTTGGGAATGAGTTTTTCTATTTGCTCTGCCTTCTTATTTGTGAAAAATTATAGGGTATAACCGATATACCGTCACGTGGTATAACCAATCCAACATGTAAGGGTATTATTGAACGATGTGTTTATATTAGTAGGGTATAGTATTAATAACATTTACTCATATTATAACAAATAAACTAGTTATACCACGTGTCAATATAACAGTTATACAGAATAATTTCTCCTTATTTGTTATCAATTACAATTTGTTATCTGAAATGGTTGTGACTCAGGAGTGAGACCTTTGTTATCAAAGCATATTTTTCTAATAAAATACATAAATTAATTAATATTTTTAGGCATTGAAATTAATAAAATTTATTTAGATAATTAATATATTTTATTTATTTATAAATTAATATAATTATAGCTCAGTCTGACCATGCATCAAACACAGGACATTGTTATTTAGTTTATCCAGCTTCATAGTCCAACACAGCACCAAACACATGATAATATTAGTCCAGCTTACTCCAGTCCAACATTATCCAGCATAATCCATAAAAATAGTTCAATCCAACACAGTCCAGCGTGCCAAATGTAGCCTATCAATTTGTAAGTCATGTTTTTCTGTTAATCAAGTATATATCATTTCAGTTGTAAGGCACAGTTTGTTGTCTGTCATACAAGCTTGTGTCTTAAATTACATTTTGAGTGGTATCAAATTCTTGTTCTCTTTCTTTCATTGGGGTGAAGAGATGGGAAAGAAAGAAAAGATAAGAATTGGACATAAAAATTGGGGGATGAAAATCACTAGCTAATCGTAATGAGTACTACTCAAGTAATATAATAGAAAGTTTTAGAGACCCAATCAATTAAATTCGGGTCTCAAGAATTTTGGGTGACAGCGAAACTTGGAAGTAGGTTACAATTTAGGTTACACCTGGATTTGGCTCTCTTTGTCAGGCCCATAATGAGTGGGTGTGACACAATTGTGACCCATTTTGGGTTTTTGGGTCCTTTTTCCGGTGGATAGTGGTAGGCCTTAGTACCTACCTTGTATAGACAAAGTATTACAGTTGAATATATTCTGACGGTTGAAGAAATAATATTTTCCATCATTATGGACTTAACAAAGTCATCAAAGAACAGCTTAGACGCCCTATTGTAGCTGCCAACAAGACTTAATTTTGGTCATTGAAATTGACTCACCACTAGAAAGTGGAGCTAATTTGGTCATAACGAATTAAAAAGACCCGTTGGTGGCCATACATAGCTCTCCACTCGAGCCACTTAGTGGACTAACTAATATTTCCCCTCTAGAATATCAATGATCATGGGCTTAATAAAGTCGACCATCAAAGAAAAGTTTAGAATCTCTGCTGAAGTTGTCGACATGAAGACTTTTGGTCATTGAAAATGGAATTTGGTTTCGATTTGGTTGTTTCCACTTTATCAGTTAATTTGTATCACATGTTTTGTTGTTTATTAAAGAAATATCTTTTTTAGGAAACAAGAAAAAAAAAATTATGCTTTTTAGGTTTTTCATGTTGGTCGGTTCCAATTCACAGTACGAAGTTATTAGTGATAGAATTGTCAATCTCACCAACCTCGCTATCCTTGACCTCCACTCATTTTGGGAGGCTCTCCAAGTTGAAACTCTTGCACCTTTTTGTCTAATAATTTAGTTCATACTAATAATAAAGAAAAACATCACAGAAATCATGTTTAACATCTAACAATTACAAGGGATAGAGAAAAGAAAGAAGAAACACTAGGAGAGCTCACGCCTCCAACCAGCAGCCTCTCCCTCTCTTTTTCTGATTTTCTCCAAGTGTTGGCAACCTTAAGACACGGCAAGAGTTGGATTTAAATAGGAATGTGTAGCTGACCCTCTATGAGCTTCCTTGTAGCTGATTTCCTCCCCAAATTAATCCCTTAAAAATCAGAATTTAAATAAGATAAATGAGGCAATTAAAAATGTGATTTTCAGAAACTAATTGGGAAGAGCTTCCATATATGGCACATGGGTCAGATTTCCTTTTCTTGCACGCCACTTTCCTTTTAGTTTCAGTTCAGGTCTTAAGCTGTCCTCATTGCCTTTTGACTCTTACTTGGCCGAGAATCCCTTTTAGAAACCAACCAACAAATCATGGCCCAACTCTCCTCCTCCTTGTTGTACCTTCAAACTCCTGAGCTGATCTGGGCTTCAACTTGGGCTTGTTATCATGTGCTTAGACGAGAGAATCCCTCATGGACTTCTCATTGTACAACAAATATTTATTTAGGCTCAAATTGGGCTTATTAGCATCTTTTTGTAACCTTTAGGTTTTCCTCCTATAAAAAGAAAAACAAACATAAAAAACATAAAATAGAGGAGACACTAGGTACTAAATGCGTTCAGATATAGGGCCTAAAATGTAGGCATTTAAAGACCCAACATACAGCAGTACCGATGAAGCTTCAACATATATGAGTATCTCTCTTAACACTATTTAGGCCACTTTGAGACCTATGTATGACTATGACACACACAAACCACTGTGTTTGTCTTTTTTAATAATAACTATGACACTCAACACTATTCTAATGTAATGCAAACCCAGTTTATCCTTTTTGAATAAAGCAAAACAAATCAACAATCGACTTCATCAAAAAAATAACCAAACAAATCAATATGAGAAAGGGCCTCACGAAAATTTCCAATAATTTTTTTTTTCTCTTCTCTTGTTTTAAAGTAATGGGGATCAATTGATTGCCAGTTAAAGAAACAGGTGTTCAAGCATGTTGAAACTTAAACATTATCAGAACAAGAGGAACCATGAACTTACCTCACAGTAATGACCTATGACAATGAAATATCAGATTAAGATGAGATATAGAGCTTTGTGGGAAATGAAGACCAAATGCTGCTCACAGTGGGGAGAAGTAGAAGATGAACAAAAAAAAAATAAAAAAGAAACAGAAATATTAAATACTTTTTTGAATCATTATCAGAAAATATAATAGCCCAAAATTTCATTTTTGGATTCAATAGATCAGACCATCGTACCTGCCGGCTGCCACTATCTCATTTCATCGCCAAAATGCTGAGTTTATTAAACTTGGATACTGGTGATGTTGAAAAATGGTAAAGCAGTCAACGTCAAGTTAAACCACGTGGACCTGTTGACATACCACTGAGTGAATGATACGTCGAGGTGGGTAAGAACAGATAGCTGGGTCTGATTGGTGAATAATGGAGAAAGAATGATATCCAATGCACCCTGCGCAAGTACACAAAAGTGAGCGGGAAGGGCACCGGTGTGGTACCGGCCGAAGCTCCTCCGACGCTCAAGTCAGTGTTCAGAGAATCTGTGAGCAGAGTGAGTGAATAATATGATAATGATTGAGTTTTCCTTTTGTGACTAAAAAGTACCTATTTTATAATACTTTTGGAAGAGTGTCAACCAATCCAGTGATGACACGTGTCCCTTGTAATGATTTGCACTGTAGGAGCGCCACGTGTCACCTGTCTCGTAGGTCCGAATGAGTAGACATGGGTCGGAGCCTAGGAGGCTGGAGCTTAGGAGGTCGAAGCCTATGGGGCCGGAGCCTAAGAACTTAAGAGGGGCTTATCCACGACATGATAATAAGCCTTATATGACTTGTCGTTACGTACAGATGTTTAATCATACGAACATATACTTTTTATTTTTAGGTGAAACTTGGAAATTTTATTAATTTTCATTATGGAACCATTGAACACTTAAAAATGCTTCAGTGGGTTCAGTTGTGTGTATGAGAGCCTTGCACGTTGCTTCCCAAAAC
Organism: Dryas drummondii; assembly: GCA_003254865.1. NCBI lineage: Eukaryota > Viridiplantae > Streptophyta > Magnoliopsida > Rosales > Rosaceae > Dryas > Dryas drummondii. Next base: position 1,720,491 of record QANW01010875.1, on the reverse strand, counting down.
CACCATACATGAATAGTGATGGAAGTCATGGAGAAGCTGCTTCTGACATCAAATGCTAAACTGACAGCTAATGCAAACACTTAATAAATTTGGTTGATATATGTCTCTTTTTTTTAACGTAAACAATGAAAACTCTACATTTAAATGGTTGCAAATATTACTCATTTTTACGATTATGGTGTACAGTGACTAATATTTGCCAAAAATGAGAGATATCACATATATGGGCTGAGTTTTTTATTTTACTGGTACGAAACATAGAGCAACCAGCAACATTCTTTTGGATGAGAAGATGAACCCAAAAATCTCAGATTTTGGATTTGGCTCGGATGTTTCAGGGGACACTAGATCTTGCAAATACTCACAGGCTTGTGGGAACACTGTAAGCATCCTTTCTGATCTAACATTTTCTAGTTAGTTGCTATTACTTCTTCTTTATGTCCAGTGTGTTATGCAGTAGCTTATTTAAGTAAAATTTGGGATACCATGTTGGGTGGGGATTGAATATATGGACTTCATTTATTGGGTGTGTTCCAAATGTTTTTTTTGTTTTCTGATTTCTTTATGGGTACCCAATATTGGATTACGCTAAATAGTCAAATGATCTCCAGAAGGAACCCAAGACTATTTCAAAGTTTTCTGCGCATGACTTTGAAAGCATTGGCAGAAATATCTTTACCATGCTTGATTAGAGACCACATGTTCGTTGAGAAAATCAACGAGCTTCAATATGTCAACCCATTTTCTATGGACAGAGTTTGCATCTAAATTTTATCCCAAAATAATATTGGGATGCCAATAGGTATTGGAAAAGCCTACATGTTCTTCATATTCTTCATCTTGCTTCTGTCACAGTATTATTGTGCTGAAGTATATAACATAACTCGTTCCCAACCATTGGCTCAGGGACAAACCCTTGTCTCCCCTGGCCACATTTTCGAATTGGGTTTCTTCAGACCTAATAATTCAGCTAGTAAATATGTGGGGTTATGGCACAAGAATATATCTCCCCGCAAATATGTATGGGTGGCCAACAGAGAAAAGCCTCTTGCAGTTGCAGACACCTTGGCTAGTTTGATAATTAGCAGCAAAGGGACTCTGGAGCTTTTAGATGGGTGGAAGAGTTCTGTCTGGTCAGCCAATATTTCTGTGTCATCTAATGATTCATATGCAGCTCTTTCAGACAATGGAAACCTTGTTGTCAAAGATGGTACGGGAGGTGAGTTATGGAAGAGCTTTGATCATCCGAGTGACACGATTTTACCAAGTATGGTGCTGGGATTTGACAGTAAAAATGGAAAGAGCAATTTCTTGAGAGCCTGGAAAAGTGAGAATGATCCATCAACAGGGGTGTTTTTGGTTGGACTGGCACCACAAACGCCATCACAAGTTTTCATTTGGGTTAATGGATCAACGCCCAACTGGAGAAGTGGACCGTGGGATAAATCAAAGTTCACAGGCATACCGAATATGGATGATCAATATCAAAGTGGGTTTACTCTAATTGAAGATGTGGACCAGGGAACAAAGTATTTTTCTTATAAAATGTTTGACAAAACTGTGGCATATTTCGACCTTTCTTCAGAAGGAGTTTTGAAGTTTATGGTTTCGGAAAATGGTGATAACTGGTATCCCAGATGGGTGTCACCAAGGAATCATTGTGACATTTATGGAGCATGTGGACCTTATGGGGTTTGCAGAGCTTCTAAAACTCCAATCTGCAAGTGTTTGAAAGGGTATGTACCCAAGTCAGGTGAGAAATGGAGCGGGTGTGAGAGGAAACTCCAATTGTCTTGTATAACAGATGATGGGTTTTGGTCCTTTTTGAAGATGGAAAGGTCAAAACTACCAGATTTTCATGAATTAATTCCGATGTTGGATGCTGCAGAGTGCAAGATATGGTGCCTTAATAATTGTTCTTGCCTGGTTTATGCATATGTTAATAATATAGGGTGTTTGGTATGGTCCAAAGACCTTATTGATTTACAGGAGTTTTCCTCTGGCGGAGTAGATCTTTTTATTCGCCTAACAAAAGCAGAACTAGGTAATTGATGATATTGTTTGCACAACTCTAAGATTAGCACCATAGTTTCTTTTCTGGCTTGTACTCCTTTATGTATTACAAATTCATTGTTTTCAGGTGTAGGAAAGCCAATAAAGTTAATTGCCAGCCTCACAGTTATTAGTTTTCTCAGTATATTGGGTGCCATAGTGTTCGGTTTGCACAGGTTGCGAACTAAGAAAAGGGGTAAGAGAATAGTATTAATCAAATCAGTATAACTTCCATCCATAACTTTGTAAGAGCTTATTTACTGGTTGATATCCCAAAACTTGATAGGCTTGCTGTCTTGAAGTTGGTGAACCAACTGGTCTGAGTTCTTTGTTATTTTTCACTGACTCGGAATTTGATTGTGTATTTGAAACATCTGCAGGAAACATCAAAGTATCAAGAAAGGGCTTTGAATTGGCTGATACAATTGAGACTTCAAGAGACACTCTTCAAGAATATATAAGAAAGCATGATCCGTCCGAGCTATTCATCTATAATTTTGATAGCATATTAATTGCTACGAACAACTTCAGCATCACAAACAAACTCGGGGAAGGGGGATTTGGCCCAGTTTATAGGGTGAATATTTATTCATTTCTTTGGCCCAGAAGATCTAGTATAACAACAGCTACAACTACAAGTATAGACTTGAATGCAATGACTAATTTGTGGACCTTGTGTAGGGTAAGCTACAAGAAGGGAAGGAAATAGCGGTAAAAAGACTATCTAGTAGCTCATCGCAAGGCATAGAAGAGTTCAAGAATGAGATGCTGTTGATCTTTAAACTCCAACATAAAAATCTTGTTAGGATCATGGGTTGCTGCGTTAAAGAGGATGAGAAGTTACTGATTTATGAGTTCATGCCTAACAAAAGCTTGGATACTTTTCTATTCGGTTAGTTTACCTGGTGCTTCTTATTTGCTGCAATTTATCATTCTTGCCTATCTTGTTTCTGAGCTTTTTGTAATTTTGCTGAACTCTAATAGGGGTGTAATACAACTGTCTGTATTAAGGGAAATCTAGTGATAGTCAATGCTTTCATTGTACAATGAATGTGATATATGACATTATTGGTTACATCTTGAATGGGTGCATTGATTAGATCCAACGAGAAGAGCAGAGCTTGATTGGGCTAGACGCTTCAATATAATTCAAGGTGTTGCTAGAGGGCTTCTTTATCTCCATCATGATTCCTGCTTGAAGGTAATACATAGAGATTTGAAGGTCAGTAACATTCTCTTGGATGAGAACATGAACCCAAAAATTTCAGATTTTGGATTGGCTCGTATCGTTCAAGGGACACAGAATCTAGAAAATACTCAGAAGGTCGTGGGAACACTGTAAGCATCATTTCTTCCCTATGCTCAGAATTTTTCTTTCACAACTTGAGTTCTAATGCTTAGCCTATTACTAGGCATTGTGTAAGTTAAATGGTAATGATCAATTTTCTGTGCAGTGGCTATATGTCTCCGGAGTATGCCATGGGTGGGATATTTTCTGAAAAGTCTGATGTCTATAGCTTTGGGGTCTTGGTATTGGAGATTATTTGTGGCAAGAAGAATACCAGCTTCTACTACAATGACCAACACCTAGGCTTCCTAGCTTATGTAGGTTCACACTCTAAATCTTGATGTGAAATTGTGAATTTTATGATCAGTCTCTTTCATATAGCTTGAACAATACATATCAAGCCAAATGCAGCAGTCTAACAATTTCTAGCCAATATTTATTTATTTTGTCAGGCATGGCACTTATGGAGTGAAGGCAGGGGACTGGACTTGAAAGATGAAGTATTGGATGATTCATATTCCACATCAGAAGTAATGACATGCATGCATATTGGGCTCCTTTGTGTACAGGACAATGCTGCAGATAGGCCAACCATGCCGGATGTAGTTTTCATGCTAAGTAGTGGGACTGATGGTCGTCAACCTAAGGAACCTATATTTACTTTCCAAAACTCACCGTCTGTTCTTCAACCACAATATGACAGTATTTGCTCTGCAAATGAAGCTACCATAACAACTGTAGAAGGACGATAAGTGATAGAAAAGTAGGCAATGGCTTTTGGTCCTTTTGCCACGTCATTTGGAAGCCAAATTCCTTATACAAATTTAGAATTCCTAGCATTATTATCTTTAAGATTGGTATAAGTATAACATCCTATAATTAATAATAATTCGCCTTTCATTATGTTAGCCATTTATGAAGTACGTATTTCATGAATCAACTTTAATTTCTTCACAATTGGGTTTCCTATTTTTTAATTTTTTATATTCTTAAATTTCTTTTCTCTCTCATGCTAATAGTATTTTTAATATATTAATTATAAAGGGTTAACCATAGTCAAACATAATTACTCTACATGACAGGTGTCACACACATAAGATAGTGGCGATGCTCACCATCAAATTAAGATGGTGGGCAAATTTGCTCTCCTGAATAATTGAACTAACTTTGTTTTTTGTTTAAAAAAATGCTAATTGTCTTCTCCTTTATGCATTATCTCTTCTTTTATTTACTCTGAATTGTAGTCAAATTAAGATGATAAGCAAATTTGCTCTCCTGAATAATTGAATTGACTTTGTTTTTTGTTTAAAAAAATGCTATGCATTATCTCTTCTTTTATTTACTGTGAATTGTAGTCTCATGATGGGAAGTGGGAAATGGGAACTCTTTATTTTTTATATGACTTTTCAAAAATTATCTTTGCAAATAATTAATTAAATTGAAAATTATTTAGTTATTTAAATTATTATCAATTAAATAGACACTAAATTTAACTATTATTAAAATTGTTTATTTATTACTATGAATAAATAATTTTTAATTTAGTTAATTTTTTTAAAGAGATAATATTTAAAAATATTTTTCGCATAGGAGTTGAAGGCAAAGAATAAAATTTTGGGTTTTGCGGAAATTTCGATGGAAATTTGGACAGAAATTTCGAAAATTTTTAAATTTCGATAAAAATTCAACGGAAACAACAAAAATTGCTATCAAAATACGGAAAATTTGAATGAAATTTTACCATATGTTTATTTAACATATTATCTACTACATTGATAAAAAACATAAGTTCATTGATTTTAACTACTAAACTTTAATAACTTTTTAGTTTAGGTACCAAAATTAAATACCATTTTAAATTAGATACTAATTGAATAGTCAAACCTCAATGAAATTAAAAAGCCTTCAACAGTTTTATATTTACTTGCTATGTCATTGTAAAAAGTACAAATCTACCCTTCCCTCCTCAGCAACATGAATGACCTCCGGCCACTGTTTTCCGGCCGATCTCCGACCACCGTCTTCCGGCCGGCCAACCTCCGTCCTCCGGCCAAGCTTTACTCATTATACAAAAAATTAAATTAACATTTAACATGGAGGGGATTCAAACCCCTCTCATTCAAGAGGAATGAAATATCTTCCACCATTATAGTAAGTTAACTACTATGCAAAAGTATTGCTTTAACCTAATTTATACTATACTATTGTATATTTTTTTTAAAAAATAATTAATCCAATTAGTCACAACTAATCTAAAGTTGTGACTATCACAATTAAGTTGTGACTATCTTTTAAATTTAATTGTGACTATCTCACAACTAAATTTAAAGTGTGACTGATTTAGTTATGATCGAATGATATTCATAACTAAAAAATCCCTAAACTCTAACATGAAAACTAAAGACAATGCACCTAAAACACCCTCAAAATTCATATAACAACCAATTAACAAAATTTGAAGTTGTGAATGATATCATAAAAAAAATAAGTTTAACATAAAACACCTACATGTTTAATTAACATAAAAGCTAACATAAAAAATCAAACGGATTAATACATAACACCTAAAAATAATAAAAAATTAACTGTGACTGTCACAATTTAGTTGTGACTGTTTGGTAGTCACAACTGCACCTGAAATTGTGACTGTGGACAGAGCTGCTCAAGGCATTATTAATTATAAGGCAACTGTTGAAGCCTTAAAGCATCTAATTCCCATTTTTATAAGGCATTATTATGGGGGCCAATAATTTGGAAACCCATTAGACAAGGCCCACAGATCTACAATAATACCAAAAGCACATTCACTGAGTGAGTTTTGTGTCAAATCTCATCACCCGCATTCCATAAATTTCCATTCATGCATTGTAGACTTTGCAGTCACATCTCTCAACAGACATAACTCATTACAAGGCTTTCTTTCTTCTGCTCAAGGCTGTGGACAGAGCTGGGTACAAGAAACCCTCTCCCATTCAGATGGTAGCCATTCCGCTCGGGTTGCAACTGCGGGACGTCATTGGCATTGCCGAGACGGGTTCTGGTAAGACTGCTGCCTTTGTTCTTCCTATGTTGACTTACATTTCGAGGCTACCTCCCATTAGTGAGGAGAATGAGGCTGAGGGGCAAGATTGGAAAAATAAAAAGGCCTAAATGATTCGTGACCTAATCTAAAATATAACCATATAAATTAGTAGCTCAAATGAAAAATTATAGAGCCTTACTAGTTTTCTAAAAAATTATAGGTTCATTGATTTTAGGTACTAAATTATAATGTTTTTTCATTTCAACTACTAAAACATTTATGACATTTCAGTTTAGGTACCAACTTTAAAAAACATAGTTATATCGAACTGTGACTGTCTAACAGTCATAACTTTTTTATTGATTTATTGTTTTTTCAATATTTGTAAGGCTTAAACTTTAATATTTAATCTTTGGGTTATAGGATTTCATCCCCCAAACCTAAATCAAAAGTATGAAATCCTAAAAATTTTGATTTTTTATAAATTTTAAATAATCACAACTGTGACTGTTCGACAATTACAACTGTAACTGTTCGACAGTCACAGCTGTATGACAAACTGATTTGTGACCTAATCCAAAATGTTTTACTCTAGGTTAGTACCTAAACTAAAAAAAATTAGTGTCTTACTGCTTTATTAAAAAACTATTGATATTTGGTATTTAATCCAAATTTTCTCAAAAAACATTAAAGAAACCAAATTATATGGTAAGTTTCATGTGATATATGATGAATATAATGCACACTGGAGGCAAATACTATTAAATAAAATTAGTATATTATTTAGGATATGATATAAGATATTAGGATTTAGGCCATTTAGGGTATTTTTTATATAAAAATATATTAAAGTTTAGAATTTAATAACAACTAAACGAAATCTCAAAAAAGCCGAATCAAATCTTAAATTTTTTTTTTCTTTTCAATTGCCCAAAAGGCCCCAAATCCTAATTAACTCTAATTTTTTTATTTATTTATTATTATTTTTCTTTCCTCCCTTTTCTTCCTGACTCCTTTTCTTCCCTGATGCCTTTTCTTCCTTGACTTATCAATTTGCATATAGGCTCAAAGCCACTGTGTCGCATGCTCCCAACCATGATATATCATCTCTTTCATTTCTCTCTCCTTCTCTCTCCTCCCTCCCAAATCACTCCAGTGGCTTCTCTTCTTTCTCTCTCCTCCCTCCCAAATCACTCCGGTGGCCAGGCTTGTAGGAGAATGTAGAAGACAGATGGCTGGGTTTTTGAGCGAAATTTCACCGAATTTTGCGAAATTCGATAATTTCGGCAAAATACTACCAAAAAATTGACGAATTAGTGTTAAAATTTATATACCTTAAAAAAACGAAATTTAATTCCTTGGATAGAGGTATAGGAAAATTAGTCTAAAAAGAGTTAAAATATTAAGGGAGTGCAAAAGTACAAAAAGGAAATGTGAATATTGCCTCCAAAATAAAATTAAAAGAAAAAAGAAGAGACAATGTCAACCTAGAAGTTCGTAAATTAATTTTTCCATTTGTTGATTAAAAAGGAAGTGTTAATTAATTCAACATTTATATACATTTGTTGATGATGTGTAATCTTAATAGAGAAAATTAATAATGTTTTCAAAAAATGTTAAAGGCATCTTCACCGTTAAATGTTGAATTATCTAAAGGTTGGAAATTTGTGTAAAAATGTCTTTTCATACGTGTCCCTTTAAACCTATCTCTTATTTAACTTTGTTTCTTCCAAAATGAACTACAAAATTTTTTAATTTCTAAAAAGTTAAAAATTAGACATCTTTCCCGTTTCGCTCTTTCTCAAATTTGATTTTGGCTCCTATCAAAAAAAGATAAAAAGAAATGGTGTTTGGCGGAAAGACCAAAATGGGGACTCGGAGTTTTCCCTCCAATATTTTGAAACCCTATTTAGTTTCCCTCTTCTTCACAGTAGACTCTTCAAATTCCAAAACCCTTTAAAAATTATTTAAAACCAAAATTCCCAAAAACCCAAAAACCTCAATCCCCATTTCCCTCCCAATTTGTGGAGCCAAAACCCGAAATTCCATTTTCGGCTCCATTTCAGTTTGCTCAAAACCCCATTGTGTCTCTCAGTCTCCGAGAGTCTTCAATGGAAACCCATCTCTCAGAAACCAACTCTTCGTCTCCAGATCCCCTTCTGCCAAAGACCCAAGATCCAATGCCTGTTCCTGCAGAAACCCTTGATGGGTCTTCACCATTTCCACAATCGCACGCCATATATGACCATGATTTGGTTCATATCCCAGAGAATGCAAATGGGCCTTTTTCCCCTACACTTCTCGAAGCCCTAGCTGGTGATTCTTCCGATTCTTCTTTGCCAAACTCAACAGCGTCCTCACCATCTTTGACTCCTCAGTCACCGGTTTTCGAAGAAGGCCCAGAGGGCGAGCCATCATCACCTTCGCCTCTCAATGTTATTAGTCATGATTATGATGATTTACCAAATCAAGAATCGCCTTCAGCTTCTTCTTGGTCATTTCGGTGGTCTTCTACCAAGGAATCAATTGTTTCCTCAGACTCTTTGCTTCCTGTCCAAGAAACCAAGCCCTCTATGGTGGTATGCTCCTTTGCTCTGAATCTATTTGAACATTATTATGGGTTTCTCTCTCTCTCTATCTCTCTCTCTCTCTCAAGTATATTTGTATTTTGGGGTTTGTTAAGTTTTGTTGTGGTTTGCTTTGCAGGGTGCTGGGCTTGCAAATCTGGGTAACACATGCTTTATCAATGCAATTCTGCAATGCTTTACGCACACTGTGCCGCTCGTGGAGGGTCTTCGTTCCTGTGATCATCATATGCCGTGTGATCGTAAGACATACTAGACTTCTATTGTGTTTGCTTCATATTCTAATTCTTTCTCTTACTTTTGGAAACTTTATGCATCTAGTTTTATGATGATTTCTTATTCAATTTACTGATTGTATTTATATGGAATTGGGAGAATTCAGGTGGTAGTGAAGAATTCTGTGTTCTTTGTGCTCTTCGTGGCCACATTGATCTTTCAATAGCTTCTTCAGGAGGAGTTGTTTCACCTTTCAAACTTGTGAACAACTTGAACCGTATCCTTCAATCATCTGAATTGAGATTTAATGTGCATTACATTTTGAAGATCCTAAAAAGTGATTGATTTTTACTGGGTTTCTACTGTTGCACCGATTTTTCTGATGCTATTTGTTTGTTCTGTAGAATATACATTTTTATTTGAAGGTTTGAAAATTCTTTATTAAATTTTTGTCCCAGAGAAGTTTGCATTGCATTGTGATTCTTAACACCCATGTAATTAGATTTCTCATCTTACTTCCGAAGATACCAGCAAGAAGATGCCCATGAGTTCTTGCAATGTTTCTTAGATAAACTTGAGAGATCTTGCTTGGATTCTAAGCAAAAGGATGAAAGTTCATCTTCCCAAGATAAGAACCTTGTGGAAAGGGTTTTTGGTGGTCGCCTCATAAGCAAAGTATGATGCAAGATCCGACTTTCATTATTCTTTGTGAATATGATAATGTATGATGTGAAAACCAATTTTTATCAGAATAATTATTGATTTTGTATGAATGATTGTCTTTCAGCTCCGATGTTGCAATTGTGGCCACTGTTCTGACACTTATGAACCTCTGATTGATCTAAGTTTGGAGATTGAAGATGCAGACACTCTTCCTAGGGCTCTGGAATCCTTCACTAAGATAGAGAAGATCAATGACTTGGAGACAAAGTTTACATGTGAGAACTGCAAGGAAGAAGTGTCAGTGGAGAAGCAGCTTGTGCTGGATCAGGTTCCCCCAGTTGCTGCATTTCATCTGAAAAGATTTAAGACTGATGGATCTCATGTTGAGAAGATTGAAAAGCATGTGGATTTTCCTTTGGAGTTGGACTTGAATCCCTACACCAGCAGCAGTGACAGTAATGTGAGTAGCTGTTAATTACTTTATTTATTATGTGGAACATGTGAAATTTTGCTTAGGAGTAGGACTTGCAGTCCAGCAGTAGCAGTGATAGAAATTTGATTAGTGCTTATTAGTTTATTAATAATCAAATTGGTATCGGTTGTAGCAATTTAAAATAAAACCCTTATTGGGGGTGTATGGGGAATGCTTTTAAAATTTTCTATGCATGAATCAATATGATCTGAAAATAAAAAGGTAATGTGACGTTTGTGTTTTAGGTGTTTAAAATTGAAGTAGGTGTGTGTGTGTGTGTGTGTGTGTGTGTGTGTGTGTGTGTGTGAGTGTTCTTTCAAGTTCTCATTCCCTGTGTCTTGGCAATAGGTTGAATTGAAGTATGAACTTTATGCAATTGTGGAGCATATTGGGTTTTCATCTACTTCTGGGCATTACTTTTGCTTCATTCGGTCCTCTCCAGATACATGGCATAGGTTGGATGACTCAAAGGTAATATTTCCTATATATAATCTGCAGTAAGCAATTCTTATAATCTTTTACTTGCAAGAATTTGTATTTTTTGTGAACCATTCATGACTTTTGAATTTGTTTTTGTATTATATTTTACATGTGATAACTTTTTAATGTTTTTTGTGCATTCTTTTGGCATGTTATTTTTTTTCCTTGAAGTTCTAGGTACCAATTATCTGAATGCAAATCTTGTTATCTTTGTTATGTGTGGTTGGAATCTCTTCTTCCATTTATTTATTTATTTATTTATTTTTTTTCAGATTTTACCCTCAAGCATTATTATGTAAAAAACTTCATCTTCCCCCTCTACATTTATAACAGTTGATTCATTCTTCTGTGAATAATCAGTGATTTGTATTTTGGCTTTATCTATGGAAGAGCATTTTTAATGGACTTGCGTGTTCACCAAATAAACATTGAAAGATCTCATTATATTTATTTATTATTTCTTGGTAGGTCACTAGAGTTCGGGAAGAATTTGTTCTATCGCAGGAGGCATACATTCTGTTCTATGCAAGGAAGGGTACTCCCTGGTTTTCAAGTTTAGTGGAATCACAAAAGCCATGTGTGGATCCAGCCATTATGAATACATCACCTAAGTCTGTTCTAGATAATGTTGAGAGCATCTGTAATTCATATCCTAGTATGAATAATGCTGATGGTTGCGCTGCCAATGAACCCAGAGATGGAGAGAGAATACCTTCTGCATCATGTGGAGCAAGACGCGAAGAGGTTGATGTCACTGACACTAGAGATACAGCTGATGGACTTCCTGAACATATTTATGGATCTAGGCCTGAAGCTGATGGTTTCAAGGACACTAAAGATAGTACTGCTATGATTGATGATTCAACTCCAGGTGGGCAAAGTAAGTGTTTTGATGGAACTTCACACAACAATGAGAATATATGCAGCACATCCTCTCTTGGTGGAAATAGCCGCCAACAAGGGTTTGGTGAAGTTAGAGATTATGTTTTCCTTCCTCTGACGCCACCCAGAGCTGGAACTGTAGATGTATTTACTTTTGAGTCTCCAGGTAAACAAATTTGCTCTGATCAAAAGATTTTACTATCTTTTTCCTTGTGGAATTTATAAATGGAACTAACATTATGAGATGTAATGGATTTTTTCAGAACGGATTTATCATATTCCACGCAATCATGTGAAGTCTGTGGACAATGTGAGCTGTAAAAGAAAATTAATCAATGTTGAAGGTGATCCAATGAGAAAGGAAGCTTGCAGATATCTTTCAAAAAGTTGTCCCAGGAGCAGGAGAGGTCAACTTTTGGCTGCAATGATTGGGCCTCAAAGTCAAGGTTCTTTGGCAAAGAAAAGGAAAGGAGTGGGGATCTTCTGATCTTCTCCATGTATAAAGGTCTCCCCTGGTGTGGGAGCCATATGAATCCAACCATAGTTGTGTCATGCATTCTTTGGCAAGCTTCTTGCTTGCTACATAGTGTCTTTTGGCCAGTGCAGATTTGTCGATATTCACTGCAGAGTTCCTTAGAACATTTAAACATAAAAGCTAGAATTATCCTTTCAGGTTCAAATGTAAAGATGAGTCTGTTCAAATATTTTATCTGGTTGATTTATAATAGAATTAAAATTTCATTTCCATCTCTCCTGATTTGCAGTCCATGGATTTGCCATCACCATTCATTAGTGACATTATTATGATTATGATTATTATTATTGGGGAGGTGATTTTTGCCCTCCAAATTACTTATATTTTTTATATGTTATACAGTTATTACACTACACCAAAATTGAGCTTTCACGGCGTGTAATTTATGGCGTGCACTTGCTGATTGTCGTAAATAATTATGTTTTACGGCGTGCTTGGGTAGCGCGCCGTGTATTTTATTTTTATGTATCAATTTATGGCGTGTATTAACCGCATGCCATAATGGCATATAAATCATGGCAAACATATTTTGTGTCGTTAAATGTGAGACAATTTACGGCGTGCATTTTTATTATTAATGGCGTGCATACTTTATGCCATAATTAAAATTGATTTTTTTTATTTTACCCGCGAAACCAAAAAAAGAATGAAAAATTCCCTCGTGTATTTTCATTTGGCTCTTCAGTTTCTGGAACTTCACAACACTCACTCCCTCTTTCTCTGTCTCTCTGTCCCTCTGTCTCTCCTACTCTTTCTCTCTCGCTCTCTCTCGCCAAAACACTCGATCAGTCTATCCATTCTCTCTCTCTCTCTCTCTCTCTCTCTCTCTCTCTCTCTCTCTCTCTTTGTGGATTCTCCCTCTTCACTTTTCTGGGCGTTGGTGTTGGATTTTTTTTAAGAAACACACAAATGGTGTAAGGTACTAGTATTCCCCTTTTGTAATTTGCTCATTCTCTACTTTACTTAACTAATTTCGTTTTCTGCTCACCTAATTTTATGGGTTATGAGTTATATTTTCTTATTCAAATTTTATACATTTTATGGGTTTTCTATTTTTTCAATATATGGGTTAATGAGTCGTTTATGTTTTGCCAATTTAATGGGTTCTATTGCCTTTTGGAAATCAAGATAACCAATCTTGATCCCTTTCAATATTTCAGGAATGTAATATATTGGGTAGCTTATTTGTTGAAAACCTTGGTTTCAATTTCAAGTTGGCAATGATCAAAATGCAAAACTGACACTTGCTTTGGTTAGTTATGATGCGGAAGTGAAGGTATGTTTCAAACAGGCCCATGTGTTGTGTTAAAAACTTTAACTTGATGTTAATATATTATACATATATCCTGAAGTGTAGAGTTCTCTTGTTTTCTTTCCAATGTTATGCAAATAATCATCATAAGTTTTTGTTTTCTTAAAGCAGTCTTTGAAAACGACATGAACTCTAGATGTAATGTACACTTTCACCAACCAGAATGTATCTGCAATCATTTTATAATATTGAAGATACTGTAACTGCTAAAGCTCATAAACGTAGAAAATTGGTTTACTAGTGTTTGCTACAGAACATTTGACTAATATTTGCTTAATTTGTTTCTTGCTACAACTTAAAAATTAAGTAGTTTTGAAATATGTACAGTATATGTTTCTTATGTTTGATGAATTGAAAGCTTTCTCATTTCCTTTCAGCATTTTCCTCATTTCATGATACACTAAAATTCGATTGAGGCCATGCAAAGTTTGTTAACAATTTATTGTCGTGTAGAAAAAATTTTGTTTTCTGGTGTGACCGTGTGATGCAGAAACTTTATTAGAATGCTGACTGCAAAAGCCTAATACGTTGTAGAAAGTGCATCTCAAACTTGGCATGACAAAATGGCCTTCTGACATCATTCTTTACACTCAAAAAGTTTCATCTCATATTCTGTATATCTAGACCCCCACATAATATTGATTCAAACGTTTGTGTGTGTTTTGGATTTTTAAATTCTTCCACATATCCCCACCTAACCCCATTTTCCCCTCCAAAACCATGTCTATAATTCCTGAGTTTTGGGAGTATTGAACCATTAGGTACCAAGTATATTAGCTTTAAGGGAAAAATGTCTTATCTTTTTATCCATCAAAGTAAAACTAAGTTCTATACCAAAAAAAAAAAAACAGTAAAACAGAGGTTAAAAACTTGCACATTTTTCATTGTTATAATTGTTCTTTTAATTAAAATTCAATGTTTATTGCAGAGGGCTATGGAAAACGTTTTTTCCTCAAGCTTTGTTTGCAAAACTATTGAGCTTGCAAGACAGGTAGGCACACCTTTGCTACTTTGTTCATGTCAACTGAAGATATAGTAAAAACTAGAAGATTAAAGTAAAAATCTAGCACTAAAATAAAAAAAGAAAATACAATATATTTGTACTTTGATTTCTTCCACACTTTAATATGAGAATCTAGAGATAAACAGAAACTGCATTTTCTTATTTCAACTTGAATTATATTACCTTCATTTACATTACCTTTTTTATTGCTTGGTAGGCTTGAAAGAGTATATGAATGATAGAATTGGATTTCTTATGTATGTGTGGATTATATTCGTTTGCTTTATGGAGTGAATACATACATAGCTGTGTGTGCATTTATACATGTATTGGTTTGCTGCAGTACTGTATATTGTTTTCCTTGTGTTTTTTTTTTGTGTAAGAATCATTTAATTCTTTTATTGACAAATATATTGTATAATTTTAAATTGGAAAGGTGTCTAGACATTAATTAGAGAGCAACACCAAGGAAAGACAGAGACCATGGATAAAGAATGGGTAAACTATGCAAGGTTATTTTTAAGGCCCTAGCTATACATATTTAGATAGTTTATATGCATGTAGTACTTATTAAAAATAAGATTTTTTTTCCTTTAGAAATTCTAAAGTGTATCGTGATGGAGCACGAAGGTTTGTTGATATGGTCCAAGCGAGTAAGGGGAATCCAGCAAAGATCCAATGTCCTTGCAGTCGTTGTATAAACCTCCAATACCAGCATTTTAATATAGTGTATGAGCATTTGGTCATGAATGAGATGGATTCTACATACACTACATGGGTGTTTCATGGAGAAAATCCAAGTTCATCTGTACAAGAGAGAACTGATGAATTGCCAGAGACATATAGAATGTATAGGGATGCATTCTGCCAAGATGATGATGATGATGATATTGCAGAACCACCACAAGAAAGAAGAGAGCCAAATTTTGAAAATTTAGTGGAGGATGCAGAACTTCCTTTATATACAGATTCTACTTACACAAGGATGTCTGCAGCTGTTGTTTTATATAAGTATAAAGCTAGATATAGTCTAACTGACAAAGCTTTTGATGAGCTTCTTGAGATTTTTGGTGATATGCTACCACGTGATAATAGGCTTCCAGATTCCTTGTATTCAACAAAAAAATTACTCAAGGCATTTGATTTAGGCTATGAAAAGATACACGCATGTGTAAATGACTGTTGTTTATTTAGAAAAGAGTTTGAGCACATGGAGACATGTCCGAAATGTGGTTGTTCCCTATGGAAAATGAATGACCGAACAAAAAAATTATACATTGGAGTCCCTGCAAAGGTCTTGCGGTACTTTCCAATCATACCGAGATTTAGGAGAATGTTTAAGTCACCGGAAATGGCAGAACAATTAACATGGCATTACACTCATAGAAGTCAGGATGGAAAAATGAGGCATCCAGTAGACTCGTTCGCATGGAATATAATTGATAATAAGTGGCCCTTTTTTGCTTCAGATCCACATAACCTCAAGCTTGGCCTTTCTTCTGATGGATTCAATCCGTTTGGTGATCTTAGTTCAAGATATAGTTGTTGGCCAGTGATTTTGGTTACTTATAATCTTCAGCCATCTCTATGCATGTCCAAGGAAAATTTAATGTTGACTTTACTTATCCCAGGGCCAAAGCAACCTGGAAATGGTATAGATATATACTTGGAACCACTTATAGAAGATTTAAAAGAATTATGGATCAACAGTGTAAGTGTTTATGATGCATTCAGTAAGTCCACATTTAATTTGAAAGCTATATTGATGTGGACAATAAATGACTTTCCTGCTTATGAGAATTTATCTGGATACTCCACAAAGGGTGAAAAAGCATGTCCAGTATGTGGTGTTGACACATGTTCAAAATGGCTGAATTGTAGTAAAAAATTTGCATATATGGGTCACAAAAGGTTTCTTCCACACAATCACCCATTTCGGGTTAAAAAAGATTGGTTTGATGGAACTAAAGAACATGGACGGAAGCCTAGAATATTAACTGGTTTAGATATTCATCAGTTTGTCGAGAATTTTGAAAATGATTGGGGAAAGTCGAAGAATAAGAGAAACAAAAAAATCGGAAGAAAGATAGAAGTCCTATTTGGCCATGGAAGAAAAAGTCGATTTTCTTTGAGTTACCATATTGGGAGGTTTGTCGCTTTCCCCTTTATTTTTATTAAATTTTAAAAATACTTCATAGTTTTTGTTGTTGAATTTTAGATAACTTTGGATAATATTGCAGACATTACTATTACGCCACAATTTGGACATGATGCATGTGGAGAAAAATATTTGTGAGAGCATTATTGGTACTCTCTTGAATATGAAAGGCAAGACAAAAGATAGCTTAAATTCTCATAAAGATTTGGAAGAGATGGGCATAAGAAAAGAACTACATCCAAAAATTGATGGGGCTGGTTTTCTTTGTGCAACTGCATCATATGTCTTATCCAAAATAGAGAAACAAGTTTTCTGTAAAAGGCTATTAAATTTGACATTACCAGATGGTTATAGCTCCAACATTTCAAATCGTGTGTCATTGCAAGATTGCAAGATTTTAAGTCTCAAGTCTCATGATTGTCATATCCTAATACAACAAGTGTTGTCAGTAGCATTAAGAGGACTTTTGCCAAAGGGACCAAGGGTTGCAATATTCAGATTATGTGCATTTTTTAATGAAGTATGTCAAAGGGTGATTGATAAAAATAACTTAGAAAAACTTGAAGATGATGTTGCAGAGACTTTGTGTATGTTTGAAAGGTTTTTCCCTCCATCCTTCTTTGACATTATGGTTCATTTAGTCATTCACCTTGGACAAGAAGCTAGGATTGGTGGCCCTGTTCATTTTCGTTGGATGTACCCATTTGAAAGGTGACATTCGCAATGTACTTTATTAATTATAACCGAAGTTAATATTAATTATAATTTTTAGTATGACTTTTTCTTGTGATTTAGGTTTATGAAGGTACTAAAAAGCTATGTTAAAAATCGTTCAAGACCTGTGGGATGCATAGCTAAAAAATATTTAGCTGAAGAGATCACACGATTTTGTAGTGGGTACATGAAACAAGCAGCTGGAATAGTTGTTCAAGATAGACGCAATGAGGATTTTGAAGATGAAAAAATAGTAGAAGGACGCCCAATTGGTTATGGAAAGTTGAAGACAATGAATTCTGACATGCTAGAAATTGCTCATCGTTATGTTTTGTTCAATATTTCAGAAGTAAAACCATACAAAAAGTAAGTAAAATTAACATTTGTGGCAGTGAGTTGTATTGGTTTATATTGTTGTTACTCACAGTCTAAATTTCCTGTACAGCATGCATTTAGAGGAACTTAAGCGTTCATATATGCGTCTTTTGAAAAATGAAAGCCTTTTACAGAAGAGACATATAGATACTTTCAGTGCATGGCTATCAAATAAAGTGAAAAAAAGTGGTAGTAGTGAAATGTCACATATGCTTAGGTGGATTGCATGTGGGCCTCTGAACTATGTTGAATCATTTTCTGGTTATATTGTTAATGGAAATCGATTTCACATAAGGAATGCTGAGAAAAGCACACAGAATAGTGGGGTTTCCATTGAAGCAGATACAATATGTCGAGCAAGTGCAAGAGACACTTCACATGTTCTTGGAAAAATACCGTACTTTGGTGTTATAAATGAAATTATTTTGCTAAACTATAGCCATTATAAATTCCCTATCTTTCATTGTGATTGGGCAAATATAAGAAATGGTGTCAAGGTTGAAGATGGGTTTACATTGGTTAATCTCCACCAAGGGCAACATCAATTTGAGAAAGATCCATTTATATTGGCATCACAAGCAAAGCAAGTGTTTTACTCAAGAGAGAATGATACGTCCAACTGGTATGTTGTACTAAAGGCACCACCAAGAGGTTTTTATGAGTTTGAAAATGCTGATGAGAATGATTACACGCCATCTGCACCAGTAGATGTCTCTCGACTTGACCTAAACCTTGATGATGAAGATTATGTTAGACATGATTGTGAGGACATGACTTATAATTCGGTAATTATAATCGTGAATTATTGGTCTATTGGTTTCATTTGCATAGATTATTGTTTTACAAATTTTTGTTTATATACCTCTAATAATTTTTGTTTGCTTAACAGAGTGATAATGAAGAGTGACACTAGTAACAGAGCGTGCATGAGCTACTTCCTATAGCTTTCTTTCTGGGTTCCTGTAGCTTTCTTTCATTTGTATATATACTTCCCTGTAGCTTTCTTTCATTTGCATATATACCTCTAATAATTTTTGTTTATATTACATTTGCCATTGCTAATTGGACCTACATTGTGCACTGCAGGTCAGACTTGTTTAAGGTCTTAAGTAATGGCTGGGGAAGTAAGCTTCGACCTATTTCTCATTTAATATGTCATATACATTTCAAATTATGTTTTTTTAAAACAATTTTTTTATTTGTTGTGCTTGTTATTCTTATAAACTTTTTTATTTGTTGGGCTTGTTATTCTTATAAATTTTTTTTGTATGTTCTATGAAGTCTTCAAAAAAAGGAGCTAAGAGAGGGAAAAAGCAACAGTTAGCTGCTATAGCTGCAGCCATGCAACAAGGGAATGAACCCTTACGAATATCAGGTGGAGGGTCTAATTCTCCACTAACGGTTTCACCTAATGAAGTACCTAATAATCCAGAAATTCAAGATGAATCTAACCCTGAAATATCAAAGAAAAAGCCTAGGGGAAAGACAAAAATGGTGAATCTTAGCAAAGGAAAAGCAAAAACGTCTCGTCTTATAGTGGAGTTCAATTATTCTGGCCAACCATATAGAGGTGATGTAGCAAAATTTGCTTCATTCCTTGGTACCACAGCAAGAGAGCTACTGCCAGTGACATTGGAGAATTGGAAGGACCTTTCACAAGAATTTAGAAATCAAATATGGGAGCATATCACGGTATTGTAGAGAAATATATTTCCCACATTCACATTGAATAATTTATCTATAATTTCACTCTAATTTTACTTTGTATACATTTTTTTTTGGTGCAGCAAAAAGTCGCTATTGAGGAATGCCACAAGAAATATACATTTCAAAAGTTGAAGAAGCATTGGAGAGATTTTCGATCCTTATTAATTAAAGAAGTGATGCAGCAAGCTAAAGTGGTCGGCCTACAACGTGCTGCTGCCCTCCTCAAACCAGATAACATTCACTCCATGGAGGAATGGCAATCTTTTGTCAAAAAACAAACCTCTACAACATTCAGGGTAATGGTTTTTGACATTTTCTTTTAAGTATACTTGTGGGCTATCTACTGTTTTCAGCCAATATTCTCCAACATTCTATTTGTTTTTTTATACTAACTAGTTATTTATATAATTTTTTTCATAGGAAAAATGTGAAAGATTCAAAAGGATGAGGGCAAAACAAACTTTAGTGCATAGGACAAGCCGTAAAAGCTTTGCTCGTTTGGAAGAGGAAATGGTAAAATCTTTTTTAATTTCATATGAATTTTGTCCTGTGAGAAAGTCTGCAATGTAATATTAGCATTAGTTGATCTCTACTTGTTATTTTATAGCGACAAGAAAGTGAAACACCAGATGCAATTTCAAGGGTTGATGTCTGGATCCGTGGTTATGAAACGAAGAAAAATAATGAGGATGAAGAAGTTGAGGATCCAGAGATAGTGGTAAAAAATTATCTGCTGTATACTTTTATGTTTATGGTTAAGTTTTTATTTTTCTATTTATATTTATATTTTCAATTATGTACTTGAAGCAAAAAGTGAAAAAATACAAGGCAGTAGACTCGGAGAAATGCTCTATTAAAGATGATGCCCTTACAAAAGTAATTGGTCCTGACCCACGAGGAAGACTAAGGGGGCTTGGATTTGGGGCAACCATTTCAAAGGTGGAAGGTCAAACACATATGCGTGATAAGTTCAATAAATTGGAGAATGAGATGCAGGACTTGAAAAACCAGATGCGAGATCTTATTTCTAAGTTAGACAAAGGGGGGATTAACACTGTAAGTAACGAGGATAAACATAATGATAATTTCATTTTGTTCATATTAGATTTGTGTTAAAATTTGGTTTAATTGATGTCTTAAGCATTTTTACAGCAAAAAGAAAACACAAGTGTTCAACATTCTGCTAATGAGGCATCACAAAGAAAACAGACAACAAATCCAAGTGTTCAACATTCTACAAATAATACAGCACAAAGCAAACAAAAGGAAAATGCAGCTGTTCTATGTTCTGATCATCCTGAGAATACAAAGTGCAAGTTGTTAAGTTGGCTTGGGACAAATGAAGTTGTTGCAATTGGTGATATTGCATCCAAGGATCCCACTATATTGGTCCATCATGTGCCTCTTGGCCATGAGTGCTGGAAAGTTTGGGTGAATGATGTGTTAGATGATAGTGTGGCTCTATATCGACCAACACGTGAGTTCTTTCTTCTTCGTGAAGCATTAGGAAGTACAATTGCGTGGCCAATAAAGTATATCAAAGTATATTAGTCTCACATTTTCGAGGTACATTCCTTTTTCTTTACTTAATTTACTTAATAGCTTTATGGAATGTTGTAAGATAGGATGATATGTGATAATACCAAGCTTTAGCTTTTGCATACACATGCATTAATTATTGCGTACAGACTTTGAACCAATTCTATTTCACCATACCCATATAATTTTGCAATTTAAAACAGTAATTTAACACCAAAGTTTATAATTTCAATTTTATTTATAAACTCCAATCCAATTGAGTAATCTTTCAATAATAGGATCTCTATAAAATCCAAAAAATCACCCCTTCACAAACTATTGGTCAATTTTATTTTATTTTTAAAAGTAGAGCTTTATTTTCTTATAAATTCATTTGGCAAAACTCCTTGCCCCAAAAGCTTGCTCAGATTCTTGTCAATTCTCACTACAATTCAAATAATAAAGTAACATGTTCATCTCATTGTCTCTTACTGCATCCTCTACCTACTTCAAAACTTGAGCTAATGATGGCATGGAGGCAAAGTGAATGGGCGATGAAGGGGGCTGCATATTTGAGAAGTAAACACAAGTTCATGTATTATTGAAGCTAAATATCAATTTCATCTGTTTCCCTGTATTACATTCATCTATTTTTTGTGTATCGGGGGATGCATGCCAAATTGATTTTTAGCTTAAGTGAAACTAAATACAAGTCCCTGTATTACATTCATATGTTTTACTTTGGCTGATGTCCTGGAGATGGAAGCAATAATTTTCAACTTTCTATTTGAGCTGCTTGTAGATTTGGTTCTAATTACACTTAATTTTGAGTTTGGCTACTAGTTCATCAATTCTGGGTTTTTTTCTTTTGCCTTATCTTTTTGTTTTCTATCTTTCTTGAGTTTGGCCGCATAATCTTTGACTTTTGTTTTGAATGGATTATTTTTCCTGATTGTTATGCATATTTGCTCATGCTGTGGTCTATTTGGTTGACATGCTGTTCTTACTAACTACTGGAACATCTTTCTTTCATTTATAGGATCCATTACTGATAAAATATCAAGTGCTATAATGATATGTTTCTAGATTAGCCTATTTTCTTTTTGGCACTGCATTTGTTTCCAAATGTATTAATCATAACTGAGTACTACAGCTAATTGGGGTTGGAGCATGGATTTACTTAATTTTTCCTTTCAAGTCTAAACTTAATTTTTATTACTTGATGTCATACATTATGCTAAGCTTCTCACTATTCTAATAATTATTTTTAGGTACGAGATGAGGTTCCAAGAGTAGTTAAAAGGAATGTCAACATTTTGTTGGTGGATCCAATATATGGCTGTATGGGAGGCTAGTTTATTGCACCTTTTTTTATATCAATCAGGGCAGCATATATAGTTAGGAACTCTTGGTACTTATGAAATATATCTTGTTTTGGCTTGCATTTTGTTATTTATTTTTTAATTTCTAACTCTTAAAAATGTGACTTTGTATTTGGAATTGATTACCATAATTTCAATGAAGTGTGTATTTCTCTTACATTTATTTTGATGCAGTATTTTATTTGGTAAAATTAAATGGCAGGTGTATGAAGCTAGATAGAAATTAAGTTGCATATGTATAAGCAAAAAAAAAAAAATAACTCAAAGACGGCGTGCAAAATGTAAGCCGTAATATGTAGAATAATTACGGCGTGCAGATCATGTCGTAAATAACTCAAAGACGGCGTGCAAATGTAAGCCGTAATATGTAGACTAATTACGGCGTGCAGATCATGTCGTAAATAGTAATCTTAAACGTGAAAGATCGTTATTTATGACGTGTTTTGTTTATATTTACGGCTTATATTGCACGCCATTATAAGTATAGACTTTTCATGGCATGCGCTTCAACGGCACACAGCGGCACGCCGTAAATATCAATTTACGGCATGCAACGCCCGCCGTGGAAGCTCCATTTTGGTGTAGTGTTACCATAAAACTTCCCTGAACTTTTCAATATCTTGTTTATTACCGTTTATAAAGTTCCTTTCCCTTTTTGTTTTCTAGGTCATTAAAGCCATAGACAATGCAATAGTACAACTCAGATACATGCTATCAATTATGAAAGCACACCCAGCCAAGCTTGGGGAAACAAAAAACTGTTTTTTGCTGCTCCAGCAGAACTGCAGAAGTCATCAAAATTAGACCACCAACACAAATAAGATTCAAACTAATTTTTTGAAATATTTAATAGAACCAACACACCAAACTCATTAAGAACAATACTTTATGGCCAACATTTGACGTAGACTCAATAAAGAGGTGAAATTGCTTAAAACTCACTTCACCTTTTAGTATTCAACTATTCATGCTAGCTATGCTAACAGTGGTAAGGACAAATATATTTGGCCTTGCACTTCTACGGGTCTTTTCTCTGTCAGACAAGCAAACCAGATGTCTGGCTATCCATAACTTCTTCGCTTAATTTCGACCCACAAGCCGTTTGATTTTATGGTCTCTAAATCTACAAAGTCATACCCCAGCATGTAAAAAGCATTTGCTAATATTTGTATATACATGTAGATAGGAAGATCCTATATATGAGCTTCTACTGCATGCTCTATTGCTTTGCACTTTCATACGAATCATACACCAATTGATAGGCTTCTTATCATCCATTATTGGTTTTCGCTTCACCCACAAACCATTGTACTAATTGGATAGGCTTGTTAATTAGCATCCACTCTTTGTGAATGAATCTCACAAAATATATGTTGATTGTTTAGAATTGTTTCTCAACTTTTTGACCTTCTAACAACAAACATGGTTGAGATTTATGCACTCTTTGACCACTATTCTATATATATATCCTAACAAGCAACACATTAGTGCTTTTAGTCCTACTAATCTAGAATGCTAAAGTTGATTAGTTAATTAATCTAACCACAATGTCATTAAAAAAAGTCAACTTGTAGATTATTTTTTATTTATATTTATTTTCAATTTGTAAAGTAATTTCCATCTATCTATTGGTCTAATACTATATTTTTTCTCTTTGTTGAAAGAGATTTCAAGTTCAAATCTTCTTTTAGATGGTTGTAACATTACATCTGAATTTATGTGAAGATTTGGCTGAAACTGAAAATAAAAGAACAGAAAAAATATTGCTACTACTTTTGACAATTAATGTTATCTGGGCCCGGCCCAATATGAAATCCACATAGTAGAACATAAATATGTTCTTATGTGATTGGAGATCAAACAAAAGAATGAAAATTAAGCAAATGACAAAAGGATGCATATTTTGTATCTGAAATGACAAAAGTATACCAACAGCATTAATAAAAGACGTATTTTTGAATAGTATTTTTTTTTTGGCCAAAGAGTAATTTTGAATAGTATGATTATACTAAGTTGTACCTTGACCACATAAACTACAGAGAGGTTTATGAAATGGTATAAATCTCCTTATTATTTTTTTTATGATCTTGTACTTATATCTAAAATTACGTAGTTTTGAGGTTAAAAGTTAAGTATGCTACGTTTTAAAATTTAGAGTAATTAACCAACTAATTTATGATATAATAGTCACTACAAGAAAAAAGGGTTTGCGAGAGGAACGGAATTCGTCGCCCAAAGTAGAGTTTCGTCGCCCAAACGTTTGGGCGACGAAATTATCCGTCGCCTAAACATGCTTTGGGCGACGAATAAGGGTGTTCGTCGCCCAAACCCTCTTTGGGCGACGAAAAAGGGTATTCGTCGCCCAAAGTAGAGTTTCGTCGCCCATACGTTTGGGCGACGAAACTCTACTTTGGGCGACGAATAAGGGTGTTCGTCGCCCAAACCCTCTTTGGGCGACGAAAAAGGGTATTCGTCGCCCAAAGTAGAGTTTCGTCGCCCAAACGTTGGGGCGACGAAATTATCCGTCGCCTAAACATGATTTGGGAGAGTAATAACTAATTTTCTCGCTGGAACGTGCTTTGGGCGACGGATTGTTTCGTCGCCCAAAGAGGGTTTGGGCGACGAATACCCTTTTTCGTCGCCCAAATCATGTTTAGGCGACGAAAACTTTCGTCGCTCAAATATGCTTTGGGCGAGGAATAGATTTGTTCGTCGCCCAAACACCCTTTGGG